>JAVTVY010032764.1:0-152459 GCA_036873755.1 Hanleya hanleyi
ACCGTGAATAGCCCATCTCGATCCCAAATACCTTCATGTACTGCCCGAAAATATCCACTTTCGCTACATGCCACCGCGCATGCGCAGAATGCCGATATTTCAACCCCACACCCAGTCCATCAGATGCCCCTTCATGAATGCTTCACTTTGATACCTCACTCGACCCCATCGGTCCACTAGGGGCTCCCCTAGCTCCAAAAAGGCTATTTTCATCCCCTCCGGCCACCGCGCATGCGCAGAATGCCGATATTTCAACCCCACACCCAGTCCATCAGATGCCCCTTCACGAATGCTTCACTTTGATACCTTACTCGACCCCATTGGTCCATTAGGGACTCCCCTAGCTCCAAAACGTCTATTTCCATACCCTTGGGCCACCGCGCATGCGCAGAATGCCGATAGTTCAACCCCACACCCAGCCCATCAGATGCCCCTTGACATAAGCTTCACTTTGATACCTCACTCGACCCCATCGGACCCTTAGGGGCTTCCCTAGCTCCAACACGGCTATTTTCATACCCTTCGGCCACCGATGCCACCGCGCATGCGCAGAATGCCGATAGTTCAACCCCACACCCAGCCCATCAGATGCCCCTTCACGAAAGCTTCACATCGATACCTCACTCGACCCCATTGGTCCATTAGGGGCTCCCCTAGCTCCAAAACGTCTATTTCCATACCCTTCGGCCACCGCGCATGCGCAGAATGCCGATAGTTCAACCACACACCCAGCCCATTAGATGCCCCTTCACATAAGCTTCACTTTGATACCTCACTCGACCCCATCGGACCCTTAGGGGCTTCCCTAGCTCCAACACGGCTATTTTCATACCCTTCGGCCACCGCGCATGCGCAGAAGGCCGATAGATGCCCCTTCACATAAGCTTCACTTTGATACCTCACTCGACCCAATCGGACCATTTTATCTAGGGACTACTTTTTCTCCGCGGAAGCTTTTTCCCGAGACCGAATCACCGCCAAAACCACGGCTAAACCGCATCACCGCGCATGAATACATTTTTTTTTTTTTTTTTGCCGGAACTTTTTTTTTTTCTGCCGGAACTATGCACTCATTGACCTTTGGTGAGAGAGAGAGAGAGAATTATTAGGTTTAGAGGCCGCCATCTTGTCCCACCTCCCACACGACACACAAACAGGCCGCCATCTTGTCCCACCTCTCACACGACATAAAAACGGGCCGCCATCTTGTCCCACCTCCCACACAACACAAAAAACCAGCCGCCATCTTAACCCACCTCCCACACGACACAAAAAACCAGCCGCCATCTTAACCCACCTCCCACACGACACACACACTAAAACAGGCCGCCATCTTGTCCCACCTCCCACACAACACACTAAAACAGGCCGCCATCTTGTCCCACCTCCCACACAACACACTAAAACAGGCCGCCATCTTGTCCCACCTCCCACATGCCGCCATCTTGTCCCACCTCCCACACGACACACAAACAGGCCGCCATCTTGTCCCACCTCCCACACAACACAAAAACGGACCGCCATCTTGTCCCACCTCCCACCACACAGGCCACGCCCCCTCATCACGCATGCGCACCCCCTCAATTGTGACGTCAAAACACACAAATTGACCTCTATGACCTCTACATCCGGGGGAAAACTGACTTATCTTGCGCGCTGTATACTACTTAGGTCTATCTATGGTCTATGGTACTGTATGTTGTTTAGGCTATAAAACAGGCTATAAAAACTTATAAAACAGGGCTATTCCACCAAGCGCCTCCACTCAAAGTTTCTCAAATTTGGCGATACATATCGCATGCTGATAGCAAAATACGAACGTAGCGTGCAAGATCTATGGGGCTACGTTTCGTAACATGTGTCTAATTCCGCTTAACCCGGGGCTAGGGGCCGTATGAGCCATGTACTTCAAGATCCTCATGGTACTCATATGAACAGTCACAATCAAAGCGTGACTGAGGTACATCATTTTTAGATGACGACTCTATAACGAATATTATGGATTACGAATACTGATCAGCGATACGGATTTGATATTTTGGAACATCATGATGTCTTGCCGGCATCATTGAAAATTATTGACCGCTTCTCTCTTGCAGGAAACAAGCCTATGTTTATGTATACTTTTTGTCTTTTTGAATTTGGTGCTAATACTGTTATATGGAAATGGAATAGGTCTTTGGATTATGGACGCGGATATTCTCTAATGGACGACGGCTGGATTATGAATGACGGACTAGACGCTTGTAATTATGATAAACCATAGAGCCTACTGTTTAATAGGCTCCATGGATAAACAAAGCCGTGTTCTGATACATGTGTTTCCTGATCTAAAGTCCACCCTGGTTCTTCAACATTAAAAACATGAAATTCATACAGAAGCTCAAGAAATCTTAGCTGAACAGCTGTCCATTTATCATCATCATTTATCAAGTTACCGATGACCCCCCCCCCCTCTACACACAGTCTAGTTACACATGACCCCCCCTTCGTAGGGCTCGAAGTTATTGGTGACCCCCCCTCAAATTCCACCGATAAATTTATTCAGGATAAATTTTGAATGGTCCCTTATGTTGAAAAGTTTTATACATATGTGTAAAAGTTTTAGACATATGTGCAAAAACCTTTTTTCAACATATGTCGAAAACTTTTAGACATATGTGTAAAAGTTTTAGACATATGTGTAAAAGTTTTAGACATATGTGTAAAAGTTTTACACATATGTTGAAAAGTTTTACACATATGTTAAATAAATTAACTATTCCACATATGTTGAAAACTTTTGCACATATGTCAAAAAGTGTTTAACATATGTATAAAACTTTTACACATATGTGGAATAAATTCGCACTTTTAGACATATGTAGAAAAGTTTTATACATATGTTAAAAACTTTTTGACATATGTGCAAAAGTTTTCAACATATGTGGAATAACCGATTAAATACTGAAACGGCTTGCCATACACTGTAGTTTCACATGTCTCGCATAGTCGGAGAGACAGAAAACAAACCCCGAAGGGACAGCGCCATTTTGAAATGGTCGTTAGATAACAAACATTCACGAGAGATTATACCACAGGGAGCAGTCCGTTTCCTTTCCATTAACTCTCCTGGAATTTATTTAACATATGTACAAAACTTTTGCACATATGTGGAAAAACACTTTATTTGACATATGTGTAAAAGTTTTGCACATATGCATAAAACTTTTCAACATATGTGAAATAGTTAATTTATTTTACATATGTGTAAAACTTTTCCACATATGTGTAAAACTTTTCAACATTTGTGTAAAACTTTTCAACATATGTGTAAAACTTTTGCACATATGTCTAAAAACTGTTTTTTACACATATGTGGAATTCTTTTGTACATATGTGCAAAAGTTTTCAACATATGTGGAATAACCGATTAAATACTGAAACGGCTTGCCATATGCCATAGTTTCCCGCCTCGGGTTGAGATAAAAAAAAGCTATTGAAAACATGGTGTCGACCATGCGCATTTCGCCACATAAAATAACCCTATTTCGCGGCTCGTCCCGTCATATAGCTCAACTGATCGGCATATATCATGCAGTTTAAAGGAATGGTAGTAAAAAGAAGCTTGGCACTATAAATAATGGTTACAAAAAAGGGAAGGATAGTTACCATGTGGTCAGACCCAAGTGCGCTGCTGTATTATAATGTCCAGTTGGAGTGGGGGGCTCGGCGGGGGATTTTAAACTATGTGGACAACATATTCGAGTATCGCTAAAGAATGATTATGCGAGACCGCTGTTATTTGAGGACCCATTCGAAGGCCTTTATTATAGCGACTAGTTCGCTGGAGTATATAGACATGTCTGCTATCTTCTATTCGCGAAATATAATTCATCCGAAACACAAACAAAAATCAATACTATCTCGTTACCAGGTAAACCAGTGTAAGATATTGATACAAGCGTCTAATCCGTTACTCAATATTCAATATTCAGCGTCGTCCATAGGAGAATTTCCGCGTCCATAATCCAAAGGCCTATTCCATATAACAGCATTAGCACGAAATAAAATAAAAAACAAAACAAACAGTCATAGTATACATAATTATAGGATATTGCCTGCAAGAGAGAATCGGTCAACAGTTTTCATTAATGATGCCGGCAAAACATCGCAACGTTCCAAAGTGAAAGATTGGGTTTGGTGAATGATCTGAAAGCGTCTGCGTATAGTGGTATGCATAAGAGAGATAAAGGTCAGGCAAAAGATATGCACAATGCTGTTGATTTATTGTGTTGCCAAATTTCACATAGTTGAAGAATAAACAAAGAAACAGCCCATGAGTGATATCCCTTGGATGTAGTAGCGCTACATACATTTGGGATATTTGTTGCTGATGAAAAAATGGATATTAGCGGATACACCATTTATATTGGCGATGTAATCTTGAAGCTGAAAGCCCGTTAAGATTATTTCGACAGCGTGTGGTGCACGAAGCTAAGACCAGAGTTTGATAAAGCTTTGCTTTGTGTGAGTGTTATTCTAATACACACAAGTTGACCCAATATGCTTAGTTGTACTTAAATGGCACACAGCTGTCTCGCTATTGAACAGAGAAGTTCACGACGAGCAGCGGAGCCCAACATAAAGACGGTAACATTGTTAGAATAATGGATTTTTTTTTCAGTAGATATGATAGACAACTGTTCAACAGCAGTTACTAGAGTTCAAAGAAATATGGGAGACAACTCTAGTCATACAAAACTAATCATCTGACGGGAGACAACTTTAAACCACATTTGTTGCGTTGTCATAGGGGTGGTAGCTCATAATGCACTGAAATAGGTACAATTTTACAACGAAACATTGACCTTGACCTTTGACCTAATCACCTAAACAAATCAACATGTGAGAGCTATCTACCAATTATATCTTCATTCAAAGTTTGGAGTGAAATGAATTAATACTTTTCAAATTATTGTGGTAACTGACGTGTATACACGCACGCACAGACATCGACTCCGAGGGTCCGGTAATTTACATAAAATATCATTACAAGACAAAACAAATGAATCTACTATAGGGTGCCATACATACTCTTAAATTGTGGAAATAATATATACTGTTACATTGGATGACCATTCGCGAGAGAACGATGTCACTATTGTATTTGCAAATGTTTCTAACTTCTGTAACATGGCCGAATTATTAATTTGAAATAGTTGTACATGGTAACAACTCTTTTTTTCGGTTTATATAATGGTACTCTCTGAAAAAAGTTGAATGAAATTTCACTCAAGTAAGACTGGAAATTGATCCCACTCAATACTTGAGTGAGATTTTCACTCAACTTGAGTGACATCGCTGATCCCGCTCAAGTTTAGTGAACCTGAGTGGTTTTAACTCAAGTTGAGTGAAAAGTAACTCAAGTTAGGTGAAAAGTAACTCAAGTTTGAGTGAACATGTTCATTTCACTCAAACTTGAGTGGAACAGTTCACTCAACTTTTTTTTAGAGAGTATGATCACTAAAAACTTACATGAGTGCCATTGGCAGCATGATTATGATCAAGTTCAGGGGAGGATGAGCTGGAGCAAGAGCCGGGGGCGGGTGGGGGTGGGGGTGGGGGAGTAAGAGAACGAGCAGTATTAGGAGGACGGAGAGTTGTAAAACCGGTTCAGAGTCATGATCAGGGTGCAGGGAGTGGGAAATTCGGTCATTCAATATACATGTACGACCATGTATATGACCATCAGCTTTGTTCACGTTACGACATTCCGTAAAGCAATGCTCGCCATGATTGATCACGTGTAAAGAATTTTCGGCCACGATTAAACACGTGACAGTTTGACCAAAACAGAAAACGATTTACCATGGCCATTTCTTTCCATTCGCTATATGCAGTCATAATTATTCACTTGGATGTTATTGGGGGAATGGGAAGGATAGGTACGAGCCTAACTCGACTTTGAATTCATTATCGAGACTGATTGCTCATGCGCGACTAGCAGTAAAAAAAAATCTTATTATCGTGGGTCGTTTGTCATGGGGCATGGAGGGGGGGGGGGTGATGTCTCAGATAACGTAACGTTCGGTGAAATCGTCGTTTTCGGTCACTTGATTTCCAGGGCAAGCTCACATCTGGCGCGAGGTCACTTCCGGTCAAGTGACTCAGTGAATGTTATCAATTCAGAGAACACAATGAGTTAATTTGTTTACCTTGGTTTCTCACCGTCATAGCTGGAGGAAAAAGCACTTAATCACGCGAGGATGGTTAATTGGTACTTATACTGCCTCATAGTCATAGCTAAGCGTGACATAATTCTCACATACAGCCGCAGATTGCGTCAGTTACCTTTTAGGCCGTGTATACTGTCCGGTGATGATTGATCGCTAATTGAATGGATAAAACAAAGGGCAATTAATATGAGTTTAAAACTGGCTATATACTGGTATACGTGGAAATGAAAATTACTAATTACTAATGAACTTCCAGAAGATTCTATTTCTCTTCACGACTGATATTGTACAATTAACACAACATTTGAAATGGTCATTGATTGGACACATGAGCTGACGGTTGTACGTAGATACATACGCAGGTATGTTTTGCTTTTCGACATTTTCATTTACTTGCATCTAATTTATCGTGTGGATGAAAATCAGCAGCTTAACACATTTCAAAATGTGTGTCCTTGATGGGTTCTTCTGGTTCAGCGATATATTACACGTAATTCTATTGTATAAGTGATGCGTGTAATGGTAAATTTTTATTAGTATGGCATATACAGTGAATGTCGTTTTGTATTGTTCGTTAAGGCCACAGTCCAGTCGGTCATAGTGACTGTCCGAGAAATGAAAAACTCAGAAGATTAATACCTCATTTGAACCTGAAATATAACAACAAAACTTGACATTATTTTTTGCCCGTTTCAAAAAAGAGTGAAATAACAAGCGACTTATTACCTTAATACGATGAAGCCACATTCAGCATTCAAACTGTGATTGAAAATCAAAAATGTTTAGAATAAACTCAACAGTTGTCTATGGAAGCCGGATGCGGCCATTCGTGCCTTCGTAACTTCGCCTTACTCACAACGCGAAGCGACGAAACCGCGAAGTCACGAAGCCGCGAATGAGCGAAGGCGAAGTCACGAAGCCGCGAATGAGCGAAGGCGAAGGCGCGAAGTCGCGAAGGCGAAGCTGCGAAGGCACGAAACGGCGAAGGCGAAGACGCGAAGGGACGAAGCGAAGTGACGAAGTTGTACAGCATCGTCCCTTCGTGTCTTCGCCTTCGCCCCTTCGTGGCCTCGCCTTCGCCCCTTTGTGTCTTCGCCTTCGCCGCTTCGTGGCTTCGCAGCTTCGCCTTCGCGACTTCGTCGCTTCGCGTTGTGAGTAAGGCGAAGTTACGAAGGCACGAATGGCCGCATCCGGCTTACATAGTTGTCTGTAAATGTTCTCCAAATCACGCAAACTAACCCTGCAACAAGTCCTTCCCTGAAAACCCAGCGTACACTGCTACATACATGTGTGTCAAAACAGACAGTAGCTAGCATACATAGGAACCATTAACCAGCAAATATCGGAGAAAAACAAAATTCTTTTAGGAACGACCGTCTTTAAACAAGTCCACACAGAATGCTATCTGAAATATGAATAGGAGACGGAATAAAATTACTGGTGTGTTTATGTTTCAAACAGAGATCACAGGATGGTGCACTGGGCGGATGCGAAATGAACGACGCTGCACATGCTGGTCGAAGAGAAGATCGCCAATAGGGGTGAAGACCAGGCGGAACCGAGCCGAGGGGGAAGAGCAGGCGGAATCGAGCCGAGGAGGAAGACCAGGCGAAGTGTAGAAAGATCAGGCGGAGCCGAGGCTGAGACAATATTTACAGCAGCGGGTCCGTGTAACCTTGCACAGTTCAATTTTCGTTTTTGGTTTCTCAAAATCAAAATTGAAATTTGACCGTCAATTTTTAATTTTCGTTTTTTGTTTTTGTAATCTCAAAAACAAAAATTGAAATTTGACCCTCAATTTACAATTTTCATTTTTTGTTTTTGGTTTCTCAAAATCAAAAATTGAAATCTGACCGTCAATTTTCAATTTTTAATTTTGGAAGTACAAAAACAAAAAACGAAAATTGAAATTTGACAGTCAATTTTCAATTTTCCTTTTTCGTTTTGCTTTTCGCAAAAATGAAAATCAAATATTGAAAATTGCCTCGACTTGTCCGTTTTTCGTTTTTTTATTTTAACTTTGACGTATCAATGTTGAGTTCGCACGCGGAAGGGTGATGACGTCACTTCCGGTACGACGAGTAGAATAGAAAACGCAAATCATGTTGTATACGAGGTGTGGAGCGTGAGAGGCATGTGGCCCACCAGATAATCCTCACGAGCCAGTGTATCGATCGATTTGTTGGGGTATCTATACACTGGCTTGGTTAGTTGCTCACAGTAGTTCTGGATAAAAATATATCAAGTGGTGTCCTCTAAATCGAACCAATCAGTGATCAGACTCAGCTAGCTCATTACGCCAATCCACTGCACGGTTTGAGATGTGACAGGTTTGGATTGCATCGCTGGCTTAACTCCTTTGATGTCAGGCTGGAATTGACATCGACAGTCAAAGCAAAATACATCGGCTTGGGATACGGACATGCTAATGCAAAATAACCTAAGGGGATGAAATTTTCGAGATTGAGGAAACGGCTCAAGGCAACGATCCAAGAACTCACTCGAATCACCAAAAATGTCCTGGTAAACCCTGTGCGAGGATTTACGATTTACCTTGACTTGTGAAGATGCACCAGACAGGTCTGGACAGAAGGCATCCCGCTGTTCTCATTGTTTATTGGCAATGAGGCTTTAGCCAATGAGGACGCTGTCTTAGGTATTCTCAGTTCTAAAAATGGATGTTTTGAGCGCTATAAAAGCGAACAACATTCACGCACACAACCGCTATTTGTTATTGATTTAATACATAGTACTTATAAAGATACCAACGCAGATGTATTACCAGTAAGAATAAGCATCGCGGTGATGAGCCTCGAAATCCGTATATGGCAAGCGGCCTGTAAACCACCATTTCAAACAAGACGCCGGACGTCAGAATGATTCAACGCTTCAGGTCCAATCTTCCTTCTCTGTTGTTGAGACATGGAGCGTTGGAGCGTTCAGATGTCCCGTTTGACACCAGACGTCAGAATGATTCAACGCTTCAGGTCCAATCTTCCTTCTCTATTTTGGGGACCTGGATCGTTGGAGCGTTCAGATGCCCGTCAACGTTCAGCATCAAAAACGCTTCAACGCGTCAAGTGCGGGTGTCAAACGCTTCAACGCATCGACGCGGGAAGCTCCTTTGGGGGTTATGATAAGGGAACCCACGAATTTATTATACTACCCTACTTTAATGAAACTGCCATGTGTATCAACCCCGTTGTCCACCATATCATGCTTCACGCCTGCTGCACATAGGCCTACTCGATCCTGCACATGCACAGTTGGCCCATTATAATCTAGCTCGAATGCCTGGCTTCAGGGATCTATAGTGTAATGAAACTCCCATATCTTTCACCCTACTGGTTTCCATATTATGCTCCACACCTGCCTATACAACCCGATTTGCGCTTTCCATACTACTCCGAGGACAGAAAGTAACCTCAAAAGCCATGCGCGTACGCAGTTAACATTTACACAGTTAACATTGACACATTGTCGAGACAATTTCCAATATTTGATTTTCATTTTTGCTCGAAGTAAAACGAAAATTGAATGTCAAATTTCAATTTTTGATTTTGAGAAACCGAAAACGATTTTTTTTTTGAAAATTGACGATAAAATTTCAATTTTATATTTGAGAAACCAAAAAAAAGCAAAAAACGAAAATTGAACTGTGCAAGGTTACACGGACCCATGCAGACTCGATTTATTTCCGATAATCGCGAAAATAATTTTAAAACATGCATATTTAAAAGCTATAAATAAAATTCTAAAACACGTGTGTTGTTTGTTTAAAGCATTTATCGTTACCTTTTTGATATTTCTGAAACACCATGAAGTCTTGTCGTCATCATTGAAAATTGTTGACTATTTCTGCTTTGTAGGAAACTAACCTATTTTTATGTATACTATGATTTATTTTTTGAAGATGATGCTAATATACTGTCTTTGGATTATGGGGGAAATTCTTTAATGGACGACGGCTGAATAATGAATGGCGGACTAGATGCTTGCATTAATTGTATATGGGTTGACTCGAGAATTGAAAAAAATGGTATGCAGATCGATGCCAGTAAGCTTTTATTCCGACATTGAAGAGACATTCGGAGTCACTTGGTATATGCAAACGAATGGATGTGGGCGGTGACTTCACGTGATAGGGATGGTTAGCAAGTAAAGCCGAAAATAGATCAAAATGCGATTAAATAGGAAGTGATCTAAAGATAAATCTGATGTCATTTTCTCGAAAATTCGAAACTGAAAACCAATGGTGATTGTGCAAAAAGAAACTCATTCATCATTCACCATCCATAATGGAAAATAATGTAAGGTAAAAACAGGTAGTTTCCCATACTTGTGCTGAAGTCCGGTCATCCCATCACAAGCTGTGCTCTAATTGCCATCACCATGAGAATATGTTACCTTGAGCTCTGGTGGTGCTACAATGTCCTGATATGGCGTCATCACAACCTAACTTCGAACCTGTGTAATTGTTGGATTGATTGATTGTTTATTCGCCATATACAAAATAATACAAATAGGGTATGGGTACACAGAGATATGGCGGGAATAAACCCCAGGGGGCTTGCTAAATCCCAGATAGTTAATAATAATACTAATATCAAATTTTCATGAAAAGATGGGTTAGTTTACGAAAAAATCAATATTTAATTATACAATGCATGGTGAATATACCACGGAGCCCTGTGTATTAGGTTATAGTTGTATAAGAGATATAAACTAGGAGCTCAGCGTATATGCATGTAGATAAATAAAACACCCTTTTTGCGTAGAACAGGTTTGTCTCGTGCCCCTTGTATTGCTGTGATGGTTGAAGTTGAGCTGGGTGCGTATACTTAGTAGTTACACCCTTTGATTTCCAGTAGATTCACAAATCATGCTAACCGAATGAGATGCGATTTCAGTTGAGATTAAAGGAGTAAAAGGTTATTGAGAAATCTGAGTAAATAATAAAATTAGGAAGTTGTTTAACTGCTATAGCGGTAGGATGTTTAGTTGTTTTATTAATGGGGTAGACTGGGTATATTTACTACTGGAAGTTATCACACGGATAATTCTCTTTTGTAATATCACAGTGGTTTGAGATGAGCTGGAAATGTGTTACCCCATACTAAATTACAATAAGATACGTAAGGATAGAACAAAGAGTAGAACAGCATAATCAAGGTTCTCCTGTTGAAGCAGTTCCACACTGCGTTGATGACACCGATATTTCTCAAAATTCAATATAGTTCGTCAGTATGTGTTTGCCAATTTAATCTATCGTTAAAATACACTGTGAGGAATTTAAACTATGGGAACAGATTAAATTTCGACCTCAAATATTGAAACCTAAAGGATATTCACATTTGACGATCTATTTGGTTTAAATAATATCATTTGTTTTTTAAGTTTAATGGAAGTTTGTTGCAAGAGAGCCAGCCATGGAGCTTTGAAGTTCCTGTGGCATAATTTCCACATGTGTAATATAATCGACATCGGATAAACTAGCACTTGTATCGTCTGTAAAAATATTAATGTCTAGGAACGATGTGACCTTCGAAATGTCATATTAAAAAGGGTATGGCGCCTAGTATTGATCCTTTAGGCACACCGTATTGATGGTATTGAAAAAAGATAATATACTGCGAATCTGTGCCCATTCCTCATCATCACATCGTCATAAATACCTGAACTCGAACCTGTGTCCATTCTTCGTCTTCATTCCGTCTGCAAATCAGGTGATTGACCCTGAGCCCTTTCATTGTCGTCCTGGCCTGTGCTAACAGGAACAGTACCCGCGCTTGAGCCAGAACCTGTGGTCATTTGAGAACGCCATGATGTCATCACGACGTGGGCTGGATTTCTCATCATCATGACGTCACTAAAACCTGGACTCGAAGGTGTGGCACCAAGAAGTCATGTTGACCGCATCATGTCATAATGATCGAACCAGTGCACTTAAACCTGGGTTCGAAGGTGTGGCATCAAGATGCCATGTTGACGTCATCGTGTCATAATGTTTGTACCTGTGATCACACCACTGAACCTGTGCTCAAACCGATGAAACTAATTAAATGGGGACAGGTTCAAGCATGACGTTAAGATGACGTCAGCTGACGTCATCGTAACTTCACGTGACGTCATCATGACGTTATGCTTGAACCTATGCTCAAACCACTATAAACTAACGAAATGGGCACAGGTTTAAGTGTGACGTCACGATTACGTCAGCTGACGTCATCGCGACGTCATGCTTGAACCGGTGCCCATTCCATTAGTTTTATACTACTACGGTTCAAAATTGAAATCATGTGAATTGTGAACCAGTACTATCATACTCCGTAATCCCGTGGTCATCTGGGTTTGCAGGGGTGCTGTAAATTCATGCCCATATTATTATTCATACAGACTTTTTTTAAAGTTGACGAAATTGAAAAGAAAAAGTTTCTCACGTTTTCACACAAATATATCACTAAGTGGATGTCATATATACGTCGGGCAGTTTAGCTCTATTACAGAGAGACTAATTTGTGCACTTTAGCACCGTCATTTGATGGAAACAGTTGATCGTATAGCTGGAAATGCTAGTCGGCAGCGGTACCTGAACTTCGGGAGCAGAGACTGCCTTCAGAGAATTTCCCGAGTCGGTTCCTCTTGCATTGAAGTCATGATTTGATTGGTCGATTGCCAGAGGTCGCTGGATATGACCTCCATAGGCTTTCCATCACACCTGCTGGGCGGAGCGGCACGATAGTTATTATTTTAATCAGACTGTGTCGTCTTAGAAAAGAACGGAGCTGCGCAGACGCATTGAAAAGTTGATCTCTTCTCTGCACTACTTTTTGGAATAATCAATCTGATTACAACAAGAAGTACAAGAAGCAAACCAAATACCATGATTCTCTGTTTGACAGGTCATATACGAAAAGAAGTTCCCGGTTGCAAAAGGCAGCGATATCATTCTACACTCGAGTATAAACAGATATGACCGAGTCCTGCCAGCAACTATAACTGGTTACCCGTACAGTACAGAGAGACTGTACTGGATAATACAGACTGTACTGGAAAGACTCAACTGGACAACCTAAGAATTTGTGGAAAATGATGGTTGGTCGTTCTCATGTATACTTGAAAGCCGCGCAAGAAGATCTTGATCGTGTGTACCAGGCCTAAATGTATCATACTCGATTGTGAAGAACTTAGAGTATGTGATATTGCGTAGATTACCTGGTGGGGTTCTCAATTTGGAAGAAAATTGGAAATATAATCTGGAACAGGGTCGTACTATAGTTACCACGAAATCTCATATTTCAACCGTATTCCGGCCAGTTTCGACAAAGTATCGAGGATTGAATGTCACTTTACACCGCTAGAGGGCATTCTTGTGGACAAATTTAGACCGGGGTCGTTACGCTATGGAGTACAATTTACTCGTTTAATTCCACACAAATTCGAGTCAAACATTCTCTCTGTATCAACGCACCGTGTATGATTCAACTCCAGTTGCATTAAACTCTTGTAGTTTTTATTCAAGTACTAAATAACGCCTGACAGTCGTATCAATGTTGCTGATTGATGGGGTTGAATCACGCATTATTTTTTTCTCTAATTTCACCCATGAAATACTTTGTACACATTCATTGTATTACATGTACTAAACGATCTACATGACTTTTTAATTATCATTTATTTTTTTCTACCAACTTCACGAATAGAGCTTGGGCGAAATCCCCGAATTCCTCCAAGTACGTTGCAACATCATGAAGAAATGTAACAGGCCCAGCTATTGGCTCTTTTTCAATCGTATCCCCGAACGACTGATAGCTTACCCATTTGCGACTGCTCGGTCTATTCCGCCGAAGTCATAATATCCCACACATTAATGGGGTAGGGATTTTGCACCGCTCCGGTGTAAACCGTGATCCGCCGCACGTGAGGCACACCACATGCTATAGAATGTTTTTTCGCTCACATAGTCCTAGTTGTATTTCTCCCTTATCAAGAGATAAAATATATATGTAAATGAAATGGATATTCCCTTGATTCTACCCTTGAAGGATGTCTTCTAAATTGATGTGTTTTTTCTGATTTTTGGCCTCAAGCTGATCTCCACGGTAACGGAATTCATACAGCTGACATGCGCTGTTCGGAGTTTCGGCGGGATATTGTGCTTTCAACATGGATGCCAATATGAATTCCTAGCAGCGCGGGTCGAGTATCATGTCATACATTAAATTGCGAGACTGTGCCGAGTGCGTTTGCTTGATAATATGCGTACATAACAGTATAGGGAGAAATCTGATTATGGAATCGCACACGTCCACCTATTCGTAGAGTGGATATCATCTTCCCATATTTAGTCATATCAATAATTTAATTACCGAACATAGTAAATTCAGTATAGATCAACATATGGTTATAATATTGTTCGATACCGATAAATATTTATTGATATCAATAATTGATATAAGATCGCCAACCTCCTTGGGCGGTTAAATAAGGACGCGTGAACAGTGGGCAAATGGAAGGCTTTTTGCGTGAGTGTACATCATTATTATAGGACCAGCCGTTATCTGGTTCACATTCCAGTTGCCCGTTGTTTAGTAAAATCCTCGCACAGTGATAATTCGTTAATTACACATTCTGAAGATTCATTTATTATCATAATAGGGTATTTATTAATTTTCTAGAATATGTAATTAATAAAGCATCACGGTGCGAGGGACTTCGATTACAGAACAAGGTACCGGTAGTAGATCTATATCCGCATGTTTAACCCTGCTGTATATTTGGTTTCGGTAGTCTTAAATGACATACCCTTGGATGGTCATACTGGCGTGGTTTTCCATGTGTTGGTGTGATTTAACTGTTTACCAGGTAAAATATTCCAGTTAATCATCCGACCATATCATCAAGTTTTACCTATACACCTTGATTTAAACCCGATACTTCTGTGACAGTCGCCTGTCGACGTTCCCTTGTCCCGTCTTGGGAACGATCCAGACAATTTTTTCTATTGTGTTTATAATTATACTCTAACATAGGAAGCTATGAGATAAACACATTGCTATACTGTCAGTTCGAGAAAGTGTTACATACTACATAGTTGTTCGCGAAAAAGTTCCATTGATGTACAATCACCGCTAGTGATGTGAACGTGTGCAAAAATTAGGTTTGTCTAGAAACGACATATCCAATGGGTTGATACCTGGGACCTTATTATATACGTACGACCTTTCTGATCGCTTCTCAATAACTCGGCCGTTTGATGGCATGTTTTGATTTCGGGGGAGAAGGGACGTTCAATATCCCACGTGAGTATTTCACCTCTATACTGCACAGGGCACTCGCAATTTAATGGTTTATTAATCACATATTCTAGAAAAAAATAAATATATAAAACACTACAGATATGTAGGATACACCGATTATATATAATATTATATATACTGTGTATGCATATACCCGGTGTATATTACGTACTGGTTGTGTTTTATTTCTTCTTTTTTTCTCTCTCTCTCTCTAAAATATGTCATTAAGAAAACACCAGTTTGTGAGAGCCTTATATTGCAGTGGAAGACGTAGATTTCATTTCATTTCGAATAAATATTAGGCGTAACCATGAAATGGATTTGGAGAATATTGTCGGAAATACTGCCAAGCTTGTTGGCCTACTGCTAACTTGAAGATGGCAGTTCAGGGGCGTCGTAAGCAAATTTAATGTGCTACGGTCATTATCATAGCGCTTTAGGCGAGGGTCCAGGGCCCGCCTAGGCCCCGGAAGCTCCTGGTGTCTAGATGGCCGGAGACGCGTTGTGAGCGATTTCTGGCGAATGAAATCACGCTGCAGTGAAGTGTATTTTGGGGTCTTTTCTAATTCTTTTGCTATCTGTGGTAAAGTACTGTAACATAGACACACTGTGTAAACGGAACCGTTATAATTTTTATATGCAATGGGGTGTTAATAAATTCATTGCAAAAGTAACGCCATCTACATTCATAATTCAGCTAGCTATACTTCTGCATTAATATACAGCTGGCACTCGTAGTTTTTATAATGGGTAGTTTTATGACTGCTAACAGTGAATTATTTCACGGACAAGAGACCCAAAAAGGAAAAAAAATGTGTGAGAAAAACCCTCAGAACCCCCGGAAAAATTATTGGAGAGGGATTGAAGGGGGTGGCTAAAGCCCCAACTAACCTCTCCAACTAACCTCTCTCTCTCCCCCGCCAAGACACACACCACCACCACCACTCCACCGGACCTGCGAGACGCGGAAAGTCCGTATTGGACGGACTTTCAACCCAACGTAGACTCGTAGAATAAAAGCTCCATATTGGATTCAACATTGTGTAATGACCTGTTTATTATACATCGAAAGACAAAAATATGACCGACTGTCAGAAGCAGATGACACTGTGACACGTACATATAATCCTGAGTTACCCCCCTTTGAACGAATCCAATACGCAGTCTTGGCGAGTCCAATAACACTTTCTGACGAGTCCAATAACACTTGCTCGCGGATCCAGTACGGTTCTTGGTACTGGACCGACACGTGGTACAAATAAACGGTTTTCATTGGATTATAAAATTAAATGTATAATAATATTAGGTTATTATACAGTGCTTCGGCGTCGAGTCCAATACGGGTTTTCATCACAACAAGGACGAGTACAATACCAATCCATATTGTACAAAGCACTGTATAATGACCTATTTTCCTACGAAGTAGGCTACAGATCGCAAATTGTCCGGTAATGAGTGAGTCAGTCAGGCAGTCAGTCAGTCCATCCGAGTCCTTTCGTCGGCAAAATAAGGAGAACCATTGACATTAGAACCTTGATTTTTGGCACGAACGTGCATTAGGGCATTGTTACCAGCAAGTTCTGAGCTGACCGAATTCTGATGAAAATTTGATTTATAATTATTTGTTTTATTATTTATTGATAGCTCAGCGAGTGCACTGTCATGCCCATTGGGAACCCTTGGCTGTATGTTTCACTGTATATATAACACAGTACAAAACGTGATGGCATAATGAAATAGGAAATGCTAATTTTCCATCATTTGTTAGTGCATTTATCTACACTGCTATTACCAACTTGCCATTCTTAATACACACAATTCGGCATATTGTTATAGATATATGTAAACTGTGGCCTTTAACGTGTATCCTATTTCACATCCAAACATTTCATCACAGATCAGGCTTCAAATTTAGGTCAAATTGCCACTGATGGTGAAATATCCTACATCAACCAATTAAGGCAGCCTGGTGCAATAACCCAGCAGAACAAAGAAAGATCTGGTATCATCCTTCCGATTAGCCTGTGAGCAACAATGATAAAAGTTTACTGAGGGTGAAACAAAGCCATCCTGCCAGCCACCCAAGGAATTTATCAGCTTGTGTTGGGACATTTGTTGGTATCATGTAAGTTGTTTAGTAGTTTACTCATTCAAATATTTTCTGTTATTCAACAGACAAATTTCTTTACTGGTTTTAATTGTTTAAGTTTTACTGGGTTTCAACTGCTACAGATAGTAACACAGTACTGATACTGTAGAAATGGGTAGTGTGAATTTAATTATTCCATGTTTAGTACAATTTATTCACATGAATGGTGGAATGTCTGGACTCTCAAATGAAAGTGTGTTATACATGTACATACCTCAAGCATGAGGAACAAACATGGTTGCAATTAAGATATAACCAAAGAAATTTCGTGACAATTATTGAATCTAAGTAGGCCCCTACCTAACAAAATTAGCTTAATAAAAAAGGCCTTCCTGGCGTAAATTGTTTTCTTTTGAGAGAGAATGGTATTTTCTGAGTTAAGAATTTCCTGTATAAAGATAGGTTGTTCAAGGAGGCTTTGTTTTTGCCGCTGTTGTGTGCATCAAGTGTATGGAAACATGATATATGCACCCAGAGCCCTGATCTACAGCTGTATAAAACTCAACATCTGGCATTGACGGCATGTTTAAAGGGTCTTAATTTATTTTCTTTGAGTAGAATTTAACTAGATAAAGTAACTTTGATCATGATGTGAAAATTTGAGCACGTACTTCTCGTTTTTTTTTTTTGTACTTCTTGAATATTGACTATATACACTGGGATATAATTTAAACAAAAACATTACATGTGTAATTATGTCTAAATTTTTCTTGTCATTTCAAATCTTGATCCATTTTGATTCCTTGATTAAGGGATACAGAATCACTGCCACGGAGTTTTATTATTCAATCTGTTTACCTTAGTTAAAAAATTGTGACGTTAGTCACACTGCTCATGTATTATACAGGTCATCGAAATATTAAACTAAATTACTCGTTATTGATTTTTTCAATATAGTTTTGTTAGATTAAACAACGTAACATTAATATATTCAACTATAATAATAAATTTAACTACAGGACCCGTAAGTTCCTAGAATGCAATAGACTCCAAATCTGTAATTCTGCAAATAACATGTTAATCTATTATCAGTCTCTACTTTACGAACTTCATTTGAGAAAAATTTGACTGACTGGGTAATGTAACTTTGACTTTAGATAAATAATGGTATTTAAGATAATTCCTAGAAGGATCGAGCGAGACAACAGGTTTTTTCAACTTTTTGTAGCTTCATTTTGGCGCCATAACAAAAAGAGTTACCTCCCTTAGAAAGCGTACAATATGAATTCAATACGGCATTTTGGGATCCAATATGACTTTGGGTATTGTACGGTCACGTGGTGCGATTGAAATGAATTGATTGGATCAGAGGACATATCTGTATAATGAAAGGCGCTATTTTTTTATATATTTTTTTTGCGCAATTGCCGTACCGCTTCCGACGCCCTGCAGTTCCAGACAGTAGGGCATTAACGCTATACAAGGTTATACAGTTGGTGATAATTTAGATAACAAATTGATGAACTTCATCCAATTTAATGTCTTTGTCAATGTGAATCGTGATTTAGTGTGCGGCTCATTAGCAATACACCAACGTCATAAAGGAACTGCACATGTTCACTCTCGTGTTTTGGCACATGGCACCGTCGTGATGCAAATGAAAAGTGTTAATGTTGAATCCCACTCACTCCTTACTTCCATAGAAGTCCATTGGATAATACTTGATCAATTCCTGAATAAAATTTAATGTATTTTTACGCTTTGTTCATTCTAAGTGGATATATGTGCACCAAAAATAAATTGTATCAGGAGTCTATGAAGCACCCGGCCCCCTTACCTTCTCAGAGTTAAATGTCCGGGTGCGGTTTAGAGAGAATTTGGCGAAAATCAAATACTACACGTATATGAAGAAAAAATTTCAGTTAGCTATAAAAATACATTATCGTGTAGTAAAATGGTGCTATTTTCATTTCGAAACAGGCGATTTTGTACAAATACACGACTTCAACATGCGGTTATTTAGAAAAAAGCATAAGGCCCATGCAGTGCCTGTTTATTACTCGGAGCATACGACAAGATAATGTACTAGACTATAACTAAAAAAAAGAGTCTTTCATACCGGTACGTAATATACATTTTGGCATGCACTTAAACCACACAGTATCGATGAGCCTCGACAGGTCATTTAAGTATTCTTAAATTTATATCCAGTTATATTTAGTATGACATTTTCTCAGTAAAACAGAAGTACTTGTACTGGATGGGCCAAGCAATCCCTTGTGTGACTCGAATCCGCGCCCGCAGAGTTTTGCACCAAATCGCCAGCAGTAAATTATACTAGCGCTCTAAACCACTCGGCCACCTCAGCTTCGACAAAAGAAGAAATTTGGATATCGGAGTTTAGATTACGTACAATAACTACCCCATTGATAGACGGAGTAATGGCAAAGCTTCTAAATCCTATATTATTAATGTATATAAATATTATCTAATAAGCTCACCGAACGCTGAGCCCGGTCTATACTTGGATGGGTGAACGGATGCTATACTGGCTGGGCTGATCAGTTTCCAGGATAATAGGAACTATGGACACTCGTGTTCTGGCACATGTAGGCGCCGTCGTGATATAACTGGAAAAATGCTGAAGACGACGTTAAATCCTACTCACTCCCGCACTTATCTATGCTACGCATTAGTATGTATACACTCTTAAAACGCAAATGTTAGATTTAAAATATAGAGGGTTGGAGGGAAAGCATTTAGAAAGTGTTGTATTCACCACTTTTAAGTGTTAAATGCAACATTTTAAGCTGTTGCGTCCAACACTCAAAAGTGGTGAAACAACACTTTCTAAATGTTTTCCCTCCTCCAACCCTCTAGCTGTTAAATGTAACATTTGCGTTTTAAGAGTGTGTATATTATTACATTGATTTGAGCTAGTTTTCTTTGATAAATTCTGCAATTCTGTTATTTCATTCCACTAAACCAGGATAGTATTTATCCAAAGCATCACACTAGGATCAATATCTAGGAAATTATATACATTCCAGCCTCTTTCAATCATGATTATACAATTTCTACTCCAACTTCATATAACTGAATAATTAAAACAAGGCCCAATAGACAGCGTGAACCCCAAGTGACCAGGTCAGATTGTACCATCCCAGCTATGAACAACGTCGAGAGGTTAATTAAGGAAGTGGTTAAGCAGTCTTGTTTGATCCGGGCACTTTCGGGGCTAATTATACACGAGCGGAATGTCGATCACGAAATATCGTAACGCGAGATCCAAGTGTCGTAACACGAGATCACGTCTGATCGAAACAATGAGCGTGAAGTGTTTCATTAATTCTGTCCACTAACAGTTGACGGTGCGCAGCTGGACCGATCAGTATATTTCATGCCGTCTATAGTTCTTCGGAATTCCGAATGTGATATTGATAGATTACGAACGCTTGGCGTATAGTATTTGGAGGTGTTTCTTTTACTTTGCAGAGCAGGTTGATTTATACCACAATTTACGGCATAAACAAATGACTGAGCGAACCTGTGGACTATAGGGGACGGTATTAAAGAGCCGACAATGGACATCTTCATCAGGTAACATGTCGCCGTTTTCAGTAGTAAAGAATGGAACAATGCTTGGAAATGTGTGCATCTTTGTTATACTGACAGGATAGAGAATAATCTGTAGACCATGTCAACTTAAACGCTTGAAGATGGAGAATGCCAGATATGAATTAACGTATGCAACTTCATTGCCTAAATCGTGACTACAAAAAACGTCCCCAAGTTCCTCACTGGAGCGTTCATTTAGTGTTTCGGTAACGTACACGATTTCTCCTTCCTGCTGTGCTGGTCCATGATTCTGGTTGTCAATTGAAATAATGTTGTGTTAGACGAACCAAGTCCGATGCCAGGGTAACTGAATTGTGTTCTTGTTATTCCCGCCTGTAAATTCTGTGTCATTGATGCACATGGCATTTTGGAATAAGATATATTTTTATAATATTAACTAGCATGTGATTATATCAGCAAATATTCAATGATATCAGTAAATAGTTACAGATATCAGCAAATCGTTTGAGGATAAATATGAACTATTTGCTGCAGCAAATGATTTGTTGATATCAGTAGATTGTTGATATCAACAACCGATTCGCTGATATCCCAAAATGATTTGTTGATATCAGCAACAGATTTGCTGACATCATCAAATCATTTGTTAAAATCGGCAAATAATTTACATTTGATGATATCACGAATCTTTGGCGGATGATCAGAGCAGGAACGAACTGCATAACATGGAAAGCACCCTGTTCAGACTGGGGAGAATGTTTCTGTCAAACAGGTCAAACAACAGAAGAAGGGATCAAGCACAAACGCTTAGACTTATTTTCACAATATACCATATTTAATGACATCACGATTTAACTTGATATCAGCAAATGAAAGTATATACTGATATCAGCAAATGAAAGTATATACTGATATCATCAAATGATTTGCTGATGTCATCATATGATTTGCTGATATCATTAAATTATTTGGTGATATCACTAAATCATTTGCGAAAATCGGCTGATATCTGCAAACAAAACTGGTGATATTATCAGATAACAGCAAAATTCAACGATATCAGCAAATGCCAAATAAATATATAGTAAATATAGATTATTTGATATTGGTTTGCCATTCGCTCATCTTAGAAACCGATGAAGGTTCCTGTTTCATAATTTATCCTCATAATCTATAGTAGATGTGATATTTTCATATCGGTATAGATGTCTTTGTTGGTACGTTTATAGTCTGTATGTATAACAGTACGCGTACTATTCAAGTACTTCAGAATGAATGGTATGTCCCGTATGTCACTGTTGACCGCATTGTCCATGAACACAGTGATTTATCACAACTCAATGTGATTCGCGTACGTGGATAAACATGCATTGTCTCGAATTGACCCGACTTGGGGTATGCCTGTGCTCTCAACTTCTGTCCCAGTGCATTTCCATAACTTCCAGGGTGACAGACCACTGACTCCGGATTTTTCTCTCACTTGACGCACGTTATGCTGTTATGTGGCTGAGAAGCGGTCTGTCCATTTTGTCTGTATACCTTCGAACATGGGCGCTGTTTACTTTTCGCAGTTAATCGGCTTACGGGACCATCGGCAAACTCTTTTTTGAATATTGCAAGTAAATACCCTCCTGTCTTTTATTGGGCTTTAAATATGTACCCGTATTCGTTATTTATACTTTTGACTATAAAAGGCCAACCATCTGCAATTGACGTAAAAACCTTGTGGCTGGACTGTGTGATCAATGCGTAAAAGAGGACATAGGCTAGCCATATGTTGGATAACGAGATTACGTTCGAAATATTTGTTCTTCCACAGATTTATCGGGCTAAGGAAATTTCAGATTTAATTAAAAAATGATCACCTGCTCTCAGAAGCATGAAGTAAGGTCGTACCATGCGTTCGGATGATGTCTGGCGAAGGTGCTAACCAGTACGTCAGGTTCAATACCATTTATATAACGAGTGCTCATAAAGTGTTTTTCATATATTCCTCCAGCTGTCAAGTATCGGACGGAGCTGTGAGACCCTGATGAGGACTTCTAGTGGTTTGGGGACTGCCCCGTTAAACATGACGGTCAGATCAAATATCGGCTCCACCATCCCACCCATCACCCAGCACCTGCCGCCCAAGGTAGTGGACGTCCCGAAAGATGTCATAAAATCGTTCACTCATACAAAACGTGTGGGGAATTACTTACTTGGTCGAACGTTGGGAGAAGGGTCGTTCGCCAAGGTTAAGGAAGGCCTCCACGTCATCACGGGAGAAAAGGTAAGATTGTTCGATCCATTTGTATGAAGTTCATTGAGCTACACACTAAAAAATTCGGACGCCTGATGCGTCCGTTCGGTGTTCTTAACTGGTGCATTGATTTGCCTCATAAACGAATGCATTCTTGAATGCGAGCGTTAAACATAGTTTTCCCGATGGCGTCCAAATTTTGAAAACTGTTGCGCTTATTTTTTTTATTTTTTTATTATTTTTTTTTCATAACACGAGTGAGAAAAGAGTGTTCAAAAACTAGGACACCTACTTTGGTGTCGTGGTTTTGGGGTCATTAAAATTTGAACACCGCTGCTGTTCTCGAGTAATTCGAGGATGATGCAGCCTATAACTGTGACAGTCCATTGAATAGGACATTCATGGACAAAAGAACTAACAGTTTTGGTCTATTCCTTATTGACTTGTAAAGCAACAGAACTTCGCATAGCAAACGGCCGCTCGCATAATGATTGTGCATGGTATAGGGAAATTTACGTTTTGCAGTGATCAAGGAAGAAGTGTAATTGACTATTTATTGTTACGTCAGACTGATTTTGAAAAAGTGAAAGCATTTGAAGTTGATGATATGTTACCTTATTCTAGCCATGCACCGCTCAAATTCTCATTACACCGTGACTCGTTAAACCAATTGCAAGATAGTGCCAGTATCAAATGCGAAAGGATGGTGTGGAAGTGTGAACACGAACAAGATTTCATTGATGTTCTGGACCGTAATGAAAGTAAATTAGAGGACATCGTCCAGACTGAATCGACAGATCAAGCTTCTATAGATGACTGTGTTGATAAATTCTCAAAAACGCTAGTTGAATTAGCTGAACCATTTTTCAAAATTAATTATTCAATCAATCCAGGAAAAGTATAAGGTTTGTAAATAAAAATAATCGTAACAGTGATTGTTTTGACGAGGAATGCAAAACAACAAAGCAGGAATATTTAGATGCTATTGACAAATGTAATGCTCATTATTCTGAAAAGAAGACTCATCTTCTGAAACAATCAAATTTGATTAGACAAATGAAAAATGGTAGCCCACGACAGTTTTGGAAAATGTTTTTAAAAAACTAAAGGGAACTGTGAATCGAATATCAAACCTGAGGCTTCAAACCACCAAACCGTCACTTTAAAGAATTGAGCGAAGAATCACTATTATAGGTAGTAGCAGGGACTTTTTGGCTGATGATGCTATAGGGAGGAAAATTTTGTAGTGTATGAACCTAAGGCTGAAATTACACTGTTTTACAAATGATGGAAGTAAATATGGATTTGTATTTGTGTCGCATACGAGAATGGTCTTGAGAGTATTCACACGAAAATCGGTATGGATATTAGCTACCGGCGGAGTTTCGGATCTGATGATCTAAAATGAACCATTTACCTCATACATCTATTATTCCATAATATTAATTAGGTTTCACTTCATTAACACTTTATCATTTCCACATAAGCGTTGATTATATTGTTGTGGAAACTGTAACAATACGCTGATCAGCGCGGAAAGGTGTGAAGTAGAAAGCGTTAATTCTACGTCAGCTATAATCTCTAGGATACGCAGCCTTGGATGCGCACACCAGGGACACGTGCCTTTTTTTTATCAATTAGTATTAGATTACCGTATTTTTTCTTCTGTTATTTTTTCTTATATTTTTTTGGTAAATATTTAATTTCGATGGCCTTAATAAATTTATAGAAGAATAACAACCCCACCCCCCATATATACGGCCATCTTAATTGCAGAAATCGAACTCACCAAAAATATTTAATGCGGATAGTTTGGTTTTGAAAGCAGACATCTCTCCGTGTTGGGTGTATAGAATTTTTTTTTTTTTTTTCTTCTTTTTTTTTTCACTGTGACAGCGGGACTGTTGCAATGACACGGACAGCGGGACTGTTGCAATGACACGGACACTTGCTTGGATACCCCCACGCCAATCTGCACCCACATGAACTGGGATAAATTCAACAAAAAATATTTCATGCGGATAGTTTGGTTTTGAAAGCAGACATCTGTGTATCCATTATGATGACTCCTTTTCCAACCAATCAAATGTGCTATTCTCTTTTGGAAAGACTTTTTTATTGACGTAATGCGAAGCAAGGCTATCAATATTGTATGTGTATTGCCGCTTATAGGCCAGGCTGGTGGGCATAGAGTACAGCAGCTCCTGACACCAGCGAACATATTGCCCCGACATCTGGCATTCTAGACATGGATCAGATATTGAGTCATGCCATATAAATAATTCAAGGTAAATAGAGAGAGTGAACTGAATAACTGTAGAACTTTAGAAAATCTATCATTTGAATTAAATGTCCCACGAAAAAAATATGCTTTCTCCTATACTTCTCTCTAGGAAAACGATATCTTACCCGAGTTGCAAATCTGGAGAAAATGTTCAGATATAAGTAATTAGATAGTAACTAGACCTTTTTTTCCTACTGTGCATTCTTTTCCTTTTGTGATGGATAAGAATGTCCTGGTGATTAAGGTCTCTTTTCATATGCTTTTCTATTGCAACCAAGGACGGACACTTGTCCCCAATGTAGACAAAAGTGTCCTAGCTGGGTTAGAAGATAGAAGTCGAATACTCGAAAAGCCACGGGAATTCGGCACCAATGTCCAGCATATACTATACTATCCGATCGGTGCACGTTTTCTGTTCTTCACTAAGCATCTGGCACGATTGTTCAAAATAATAGCCTACCGTTAGTGTGACAATATGAAGAAGAGAAAACACAGTTATTCTAAACATTTTCGCGTGTAATATATTTGCGGAAAAGTAGTGCCAATGTGGGCATTGCGAACATTTTAACCGCAAATGGCGAGAAACGATGTCATTGCCCGCGTGACTTTAAGCCGTTTTAGAGGCCATGGTTTTTGTTTCCAAATGCCTACTTTACTGCCTGACAATAACATCTTCAAATTTGTTTGGATTTTTAGTATTTTCAAAGCAACAATGATACTAATTTTCCGATTTTTGCGGTATAGCCAATGTTAAAGCATTGCCCAGTGCCTAACCTTGGCCCGATGTCACGTGGTCAATGACGTCGTTTCGAGCCTTTCATGGCCAAAGAGTCTCATCTCGGGATTGTCATATCAGCATATTTGGTATTCCAAAGGCTCCCCCGAGGTCGCACGGTGCAGAGGATAGCTCGAAGTTGCAATGCGCTTGCGCAGCTCCATTATCAAAATGATCTCGTTTTCTATGATGACGTGCATACACAATTATTTCTAAAATCTTTATGTAAATCTTTCCGCCATATGAAATTTTGACGTATTCCCCATACCCGAACAAAACGTAACGTGAAACATTGTAAATTTGTCAAAAGGAAATTTGATCGTGTGTCCTATGAGTCTCCACACATATAGCTCAATAAATGTTCCGTCGGCTACGTTGAATTTCTGCGCATTAGGAACCTGGTTCTTTGAAAACGGTGATACCTTAATCTGAACCATCCAGAACTATATAGACCGATATAGTGTATTGTTTGTATTTCACAAATTAGACATACATGAATTTGTTAAGCTCCATATACACATATCGTGTACAAAATCCAAATTATCAAAATATTCCAAAATATCGAATTGGTCCAAGGTTTAAACATGGAGGTGATAATACCGCAATGGTTTGAACAACTACATGTCACGCTATGTAGCCGACCCTTAAGTTATGTGTTAACACTACACACCACTGGTATGACGGTCCACCTCGGAGAGTATCACAGGCTCGTATTGTCCTGATTTATGTTCTATGACCCCCAGTCAGCCCTTTCTAGCCTGTCATTTCAACCCTATAACTCAGTATTTATTGACACACTGTCCACTCAAGACAGGTTTTACACAGGTAATTTGAACATATTTGTCAGTAATGATTTACTCAGTGTCTCTAAATGGGTATATATAAAGGTCTCCCACGAAGGAGAGTTTTTATGATGTAACATACTTTCTTTATCCTATATCAACCAATCAGTGAACATCACAGAGTTTTCATGTCGGGGAAAATCCCCTTCATCTCCACGGTTTAGGGGCATGAACTAAAATGTGCGATTTGAGTTCATTTTGAGAAAAAATCACACTATAGTATCTGCCTTAAAAATTTTGATTTGGCCCATCACCGACAGAATAAAAGTGATATTTATCAAAAAGAAAAGATGATGGCAGCATCACCAATAAATGGTGATGAGTCAGAGTCATCAACATATTCCGGTTTCACCATTAAATAGTGATGGCCGTCATCATTTCTTGGTGCCTCTGGTCAACACGATCAATAAAATCTTTTAAGCAATAATGATAATGTACTTACCTCATCACCATCAGTAAATGGTGATGGCCATACATGACGTTGGACGATCACCATTTGTCTGATTGTGATGAGTAACAAAATGTTATAGTTAATAACTTTTGTAATAAACTTTTTTAAAGTTGTTACTATAATCCTGTTATCTGATAGATTGAATTTCAATCTAACTATGTTAGAGATTTGACGTCGCGCGTTGCCCTTCACAAAAAGTTCCAGTGGGCGACCTCGTCGCCCATCTGTCATCAGATTTCTGCCATAGATTTTTGTTTGAAGAAGGACACGCGACGACAAGATGGCCCATTTGGAACCTATATATTCAACAAGACTTCAAAAACCTATCCGCCTACTAATCATGTGATGCAGAATATCGTACATTTATTAGAAGAATAAATCACACAGCTGTTCAAGGGGGGAGATTGGAGAGCGTTTCTTGGAAACATATAACATAGACAACCTTAAGGAGGTAGTGGTGTCATTTAAAAATTATTCAGCAAATAATCTATTTTGATAAGTTATTTAGTAGTTGAGATCCACTATGGTGAACGTTTTACTGTGACCTCATTTGTGCATATCACGGCCATTGAAATCACATTTCACACATTCTCTAAAAATATGACAGCACCTGCACTTTGTCGCCATTGCCTGAGATGACGGTGCAGAACACATTATGGGCTTTGCAGCGTCATACACCATATTAGAACTTTTATCACAGTGTGACGGCTTCTAAAATGACGACATGGACACGTGGCCACGTTATCCGACGTTATCTCAGTCATTTCCCGTTTTCATCTTGTTCGCCAGACTTGGTTCCTATACGAAATACAAAACTTCTTGATTTGAAAAAAGCCTTTGCAATTGTTGTAGGTGATCATGAGGCTCAGTTTACCCGAACCATTAAAATCACGCTACTACCTCTTAAGATTTACGAAAACCTAAAAGTTTTCTTGAATCTGATGCGGAGTAACCTAGATCGTCTCTGTAAATTCTGGTGATACTATATCTTAACCAAAATATAGTTTTAGTCTAATTCTGAATTTTATCCGGAAGCCTAATGTATCTTGTCATATATAGGAACATTACATATTTACCTACACCTTAATTTATTTTATCAAATGTAGTTGTTATAGTTGTTAAGCAATGTTTGGTGTGTATTTTCAATGTTAGAATCGTTTGACTGTTTTGTGTATAACCATGCAGTCATTTATAGTTGGGCTGTGTACAGAGCCCTGTATATATATATATATTGAATAAATAAAATATTTTTTTAAAAAACCTTATTTATCTCCCAGGTGGCGATAAAAGTAGTGGACAAGAAACGAGCCCGAGATGACGCTTATGTGCGGAAGAATATGCGCCGGGAGGGCAAAATACTTCAGATGGTTCAGCACCCGAATATAGTCCGTCTGTATGAGATTATGGAGACAGAGAACAGTTACTATCTGGTGACGGAATTGTGTAGGGGTGGAGATTTCATGGAATATATCTGTCAGAAGAAGAAACTCGAGGAGAGGGAGGTGAAGAAATTCCTACGCCAGATCATCTCTGCCATCGACTATTTACATCGTCTGGGAATTCTACACAGGTGAATAAAACTGATCTGCCCACGACGATGGCTTCTCATTGTGAGAACTATATGCCTGATTAGAACAGCTTTATCCTTGAAAAGTTTCTGTTTTTAGGATTGAAATAATGTTTATATAATGGCCTTGATATTGATAGGTATCATTTTTCCCCCAAATTGAGCGCATGTCTTTACATAATATAGGCCTACATCATCAAACGTCTATTTTTCTAGCATTTCTCAAGTTTTCAACCACTTTATCACGATGAAATTTTCAACCAGAAAACTCCTACTTAAAATACGTACTGCTTCACCCACTTCAACCGTCAGATAAACTAATTAGAAAAAAAACAATGATGTAGACTTGTTTTAATTATGGATTAAAAATGTAAAAATAATTAACCAAATCAATCATAAATCCACGTTGAAATCTTTATGGTTATATTTTTAATTTCAGAGACCTGAAAGTTGAAAACTTGCTCCTGGATGAAAACAAGGACATAAAGATCATCGGTAACTATTACGAATATTTTTCACATTGTTGGTTTACTTGGACAAAATTCTGTCGACCGTAAACTATAACACTGTTTGATTGCACGTGAATGGCTAGCAACGGTTACCCTGCCAACGTGACGCCCGGTGTTAACGTCGATCGTGTGAACCACTTCACACCCGGGTCTGTCGACCGGACGATGAATAATTGATGACCGGGTTAGACAGGAAGGCACTCCACGTGGACCGCGCACCTGTGCGGTACTCGCCTTCTCACAACACCTGAGTCTACCTTGTAATATCTCAAACACGCTGGCGTGTAAAAGAACAATCAAGGCGTGTTGCTCATTTATTATTGATTGCACACACCTCCCATAGGTGTTTAATACCGTGGTTCTCATGGCGATGGACCCGAAAACTGGGGCAAAGCTTCCTTAATGTTTGGTTGGTCGTGATAGAACTATATAACGTGTACGCAGAATTGATTAATAAGGACATAGTATCTCCAAAGAATACGACTATGAATTAACCAAGGAATACAACATAGAAGAAATTATAATGAATCTTCCGTCATCATTTAAATGCCTCGGGAACATCCGAAAAATGCGGTACAGCCAGTTTAGGACTATACTACTGGCACCTTAACAGAATTTCTTCTAACTCGTGAAAATGATACGGAATTTCACTATAAATTTGCTGCTGAGCTGCTGTCTTGCTGGCATTTTAAATTATAGTTAAACGCAACCTAACAACGGTGGTGGAAAAAGAAGTTGACTTACTGACAAGAAGTCGAATATCTCCACAGGCATATGTGCTGTATGCATAATTATAAAAACATCACAAGAACCCGAACTGATCCATGCGATTTGTATCTCAGCCAAGCTTTTATTGTAGCTGTTCATGTGGACATCTTGAATGACATGACCACACGGCCCCTAGCATCGACTTGAGCGGTATTAGATACAAATATTAAAGAGCGATGATGTAATAGCCCTACCAATTCATCTGTTGAAAATGATGAACCATGTGACCGTTAGGAAGAAGAAACGGCCCAAACGAGGGGGTATTAATAGAATGCAAGTAGGGAGGGAATTTGGCTTAATGTCACACTCAAGTTTGTTTCACTCATATGGTGACAGTCAGTTTGGTTGGTGGAGGAAGCCGGAATGCCCGGAGAGAACCACCGCCCTTCGGCAAGTAACTGACAAACTTTCACACATGGACCAGCTGGGCTCGAACCCGTGCCGGTTCAGCGGTGTGAGGCTAGCGGTCACCAGCGAAGCGCCTTAGACCACTCGGCCACCGAGGGCCCGCTTAATAGAATACAAGTTCTTATTCAAAACACGCCGACCAAGCTCTTCTGATGTGACTTATGTGTACATAATACCTTCATACAACCAGGATCATAAAAAAAGTATCAGGTTCTATACTGTAATCTCTTTCAGTGAGAAGGGACGTAGAATAGTGTCCAATAACGTTTACTATGTTCATTCAAAGAAAATACCCAAATGTTATATTGTGAAAGCTCCGTATCAGCGCGATAGACGTTTGAAATTGTTTTGTTTTTTTTTCTTTTTTTTTAAGTACCGGTGTGAATAAAGCTATGAATATCCTGGCTAGGAGTGTCTCTTTCAATAGAAACTACCGACGGAAACTTATCTTTAAGGTGGCGAATAATGTCCTAGATTGTTTAGAAGATAGGAACCGCAGCTTGTTTGGCCTGGAAAACAGCAGCCTATCGATTGTCGAATCAAAGTCTCTCATTTTTTCATAATATACAATAAACAATGTATAATTACATAAATTACTCATCAGCTTTCTACTACTGAATATACTCTAACCCAAATTGAACACACGTATTCATTGTTTTCCAGATTTTGGTCTGAGCAACACAGTAAAAGGAGCGACGTCAAGCGATGGTCAGAAGATGCAAGAGTTCTGTCAGACCCAGTGTGGTAGCCCGGCGTACGCCGCACCGGAACTTCTCGGACACAAGAACTATGGTCCACAGGTGGATGTCTGGAGCATGTACGTATATATACCATTCCACTGTGATCCTGCTGTCCAAGAATTTCATTACTGCAGAGATTAGTTTTGTTGGAAGCATGTCTGTGTTGCAGTCATATTCTGTTCTTTGCCACTGAAACTGATTTTGGTTTTTCTCGCACAAAAATCGAATCCAGAATAACAGAACTAAAGCGGTATCCTTTCCCATTCCACCAAATCATGCCACTATCTCCGTCGCCTCTCCACCAAATTATGCACCCCGCCCCTCCGCTCAATTTACCATACCTGTATTTACTGGCTATGTGGATGTCAATCCATACTATAGATGAAAGGGAATTAAGCTGAAAGTTCACATTCTGTTGGACTGCACGATATGATCGATTACAATGAATATTCCTACACTGAAAAAAAATATTCCTTAAAATTTAAGGAATATTCCCCGTCTATTACACCAGCGGAATATTCCTTAAAATTCAACAAGCAAAATTCCGTAGCATGTTAAGGAAATTCCTTAACATGGTAAGGAATATTTCTTCGTTATATTGAGAAATATTCCGTTGGTGTAATAGTCGGGGAATATTCCTTAAATTTTTAAGGATTTTTTTTCTGTGTATAATACTAGCATATAATAAAGGCACCATCATTGGTCCTTTGCTTCAAAATGTTACCGTTCTTGGATGCCATAGGTTCTACAAACCGAAAAGTTTTATGTAGAAAAGTTTCAACTCTGACCCTGTGTTTCGTAAATAAAAGCAAGACTGGACAGGCGCAAATATACCGTCTGGCGAGAAAGTTAAATTCCATCTCTGTTGTAGTTTGGTTTTGTCAATTTGTACGCGAGAGTTCAAACTCCGTACGATTTCATGCGTCTGGTTTGGAGCCTCAAGATATTCAACCCCCTGCTCAGAATTGTCCATTTGGCAATTATCAAATAGGATTCAACCCCACGCGTAACGATTTTGGGTAGGCATTGTTGATTCTAGTCACGTTTTCCTTACATGATCTACCTCAGCCAGACCCGGACGAGGAAACCATACTCTTCATTTCACCATGAAACCTGTATTAAGACACGGTATAAAACACGGATGTGATTAAACAGGAATGTTCAGAAAATCGAAATACGCGTTCCAAATACCTTGCCGGTATCTGCCATTTACACCATGGATAAGAAAAATGAAACAAATCATGGAATGGCAACAAAAGTATGCGTATTGCTGTCTCGAAGCAGATATAGCATGCAGGAAGTTTACTCACTATGCAATTTATGACAAATGCTAAACATGCTGTCAGCCAAACGATTGATCTGCTGTATACGGTGAAACTGGAGATATCCAGGATATTTTCATCACGCGGATGATCACCTACATGGCTGTATTAGATTTCAATATAGTTTTGGTGTATTCGTGTAGTACAAATGAATAACAAATGGTGGCACCTTTAAGACTAACATTATTGGTCACGAGCTTTCGAGGATAGTGGCTATCTGCTTCATTTGACGAAGCAAATATTCACTATCTGCGACAGCTTGTGGCTCTACACAAAGTTCCCCAAACTTCGTAATTCATATCACCAAAAGAATTATTTAGAGTCGATTGGTCGCTATTCATCGACTACAAAACAAGATAATGAAAGCATTATATAAATACATCATCAGACAATTGAGCCTTATCGATGGTAGTTCGATGCTGTGCGTCAACGACCGGCATTTGAATGAAGCCACGTTGCTTGATGCTTCCCGATATGTGGAGTTGATGGATTTTACACCCGATCTGATGTATGGACTCAGCCGAGTAAATTCAGATGAGGAGCATATGTACCAGACAGATTACGGAAATAACCTGCTATGAGTTCATGAGAATGCCGTTTAGTCTCTCGAAAGCGCCGGCAACCTTTCAAGTTTGGCGAATGTAACGCTGAAAAGGTCACGCACACACAAATATATAGGTGTTAGCATAGGCTGAGTTTGTTGAGTGATAATTTAATACCTTACCTTAGAACAGTAAGAGTTGACACGGTGAATTTTAGGATATTAACACGCAAATACAAATCATTAGCATTATTTTAGATAAGCCTCATTTATCCTTTTGTCTTTCAGTGGTATAAATATGTATGCCATGCTGACTGGAAATCTCCCCTTCACTGTGGACCCATTTAACATCAAGGTGCTACATAATAAGATGCTTAACGGACAGATGAACCCAATACCTGGACAGTTGTCAAAAGGTAAACTATCCACTCGATGGCTACCACTCTGTTCTATCAGTTCAACCCTTACACCATATACCTCGCTTGTCGCTCAGCAAGAAGAAGGTAGATCAAGGACTGATTGACCCCGTGTCAGGATAATGTGACATGTGTCGTCATGATATGATAGAGACTTTTTTTAAATCGATGTTAAAATTTTACTCATTCACCCTTACTCCATACGTATGCACTATTACACGGTGAGGTTGATGAAAATCCAACCACTGCAGCCTGCTGTCGAATTTTATAAAAATAAATCATACAAGACTAGAAAGTATAGCAGTTAATCTCGCTTCCATCGTGAAGTCAGTTTGTTTAAACCTGATGTCCTATCGCCACGGCATCGATTTTAATCACTAAGTAGCAAGCGTCAGATCCGACAATAAATATTCAGCCGTCGTCCATAAAAGAATTTTCGCATCTGTAATCGAATGACCTATTTCGTATGACAGCAGCAATATCAAATGCGTATGAAATGAAATAATAAAAACAAAAGAAGGTTTCCTACAAGAGATAAGTGCCCAGCTAAGTACCCAAGTTTGAAAGTTAAAAAAATATAACTGTTTTCAGACACGTCCTGACAGGTTTTTGTTTCCTTGGTCAAAACCAGCGAGATCATAGCAAAGGTGGTTATGATGAGTCAAATGTTCAACATTCAACTTTAGCTGTTCTCTATTAGCTGAATGACTTGTTGGCAGTTGTTTCTGACCATACCTCTTCAACATTTATACAAAGCTTTAGGCTTAACCGAGATAAATGCGCTTAGCTTAAATGAGATTCATTACACCGGCATGAAATCATACCGGTAGAAATAAGAGGAGTGAATTTCTATGTTACCACTCACTGTTCATAAGAATGAGTCACAGATAGTGTGAGGAGTCTTGGGAATTAAAAACAATCACAGAGCCGGAAAATGCCGATAATAACACTCTACTGAATCATGGATCATTAATCTCTTTTTTTCTAGATTGTAAGGATATGTTGAGGAAGCTGCTCAATCCGGATCCAGAAAAGAGAATTTCTTTAGCTGACGCCATGAATCATCCATGGATCGCAGATGGTAAGAACTTCCCAAGATTATTGTCAGGTGTAGAGACCTTTCCCAAGACGGCACGGGTTCGAGCCCAGCTGGTCCATGTGTGATAGTTTGTCAGTTACTTGCCGAAGGGCGGTGGTTCTCTCCGGGTACTCCGGCTTCCTCCACCAACCAAACTGACTGTCACCATATGAGTGAAACAAACTTGAGTGTGACGTTAAGCCAAATTCCCTCCCTCCTCTCTCCTTTCCCAAGATTATATTTGGATGTAGTCGGTGTATAGCAAGCATGCAATAGGGGTCTCAGAACCGCCATATTTTTCCGAATTTATCCACAGAAGACTCGGACCATAGAAGACTGTTCTTTTTCTTCTACGAATTAGTGAGATCCAAACAACGCACTTTTTGTGAAGGGATCCATCATGGCAGCTTCATGATACAGTACCTATCGTCACAGGGAATCGTTATCATTGATTAGATAATTAAATTTATTGGGAAGGGGGAGGGGATGAGAGAGTAATGAGACTCACTCCCCCTACCTTATAAACCTAATTAAACGTAATGATCTCCTGTACCTATTGTAACCTTCCCCGGTGCAATCTAGCCCAGGTGATCACTGAAGGTATCTCATTTGCCCAGCACAATCTCCAGTATGTACAATTACAGAAAAATATTCCCCGAAAAGATTTAGAAGAACTACACATAACCCTCACATTTTTGTTGCAGCAAGAATCAAGCCTATGGAAGCCTCGCCTTGTCCAAACCGGGTACGCTCGGAAGATTTGAACGACAACATACTGCATCATATGACTGATTTCCATGGATACAGGATGAGTGACGTCATCAGACATGTGACGACGAATATCCCGGGTCCTATCACCTCCATGTACCACCTGTTCACGATCAAGCTTCACAAATACAACTCTGATCAACGAGCAAGAGGGAAAGTGCCTGCAGTTGATGTGAAGAACCACGAGAACAAAAAGCTGTCTTTTGTCTTCCAGGTAGCGTGATTAGCTTTTCTAACATTGTGTTCTGGGGCCCTTTTTCGAACAAAGAGGGACACGAAATTGATCCAAACCTTGATGACGTATTATATCTTTTTCAATCACGTGATTATTCGTGCATTCATTCATCTGCATGGCAGAAATCTAGCATCGCTTATATAGCACGAAACTAATTAAACTGTCAGCGCACATTGCATTTTGCGCAAGGCGCTATATGTAACCCGATACACCAAAATTAAAGCACGTTTTGCCGGCTGTGCCAGTCCAGGAACCTCGCGCTGGTAATTAAGTTGGTGTCGTGTTACATGAGGGAGGTGACATGCTAATTGAATTATATTACGATCCGCACCGGCCATTCAGTTGTCATGGACGTTGGGGGCCTACATTGCATCATGGGATAGAAGTGGGATAAAACGTCATCAGGTTTCAGGCCTATTCGCTTTCTATATGTAGGTCACCTTTCCCTATGACGAATATACCTGTTTTAAAACATTCCCCAGAATAACTTTATCTATGAGTAGTTATTTTATCCAGCTAAAATGAATTTGAAGAGAAGATGTTATCCAGTTCGAAATGAAACAAATTAAGTTCTACCGCATATTTGTTTACATTCGGAAATGGTCGGGAAATTATGCATGGGAGAGCCTTCCACAGAGGGATTCCCCAATTTGACACCAGTCGGATTTTACCAGTCAAAATAGTTTCCATATCTGTGTAATGATAATGTGTTCAACTGCAACGCCTGAATTAATTAGCTTAGGTATTAAGATTGTATTTTAGCTTCAGAGTTTGTGGTTGTCAAGTCGCTGATTCCCTTTGTGTATGCGCATATCGAGCCATGTGAGAGCTTTACTCTGCGTGAAGGGGTGATAAGTCTGTCTGTTGTGAAGCCTCAACGTGAATATACACTGAGATCACATCGATGCTCATTGTTAAAAGAATTCGTGTTAAATTAAATAAGTAATTGGGGGTTTGTGTGGCTTCTTTAGAAAATAATTCAGCTCTGATAACCTGACACCCCTTCAATGCATAATGAGACGCGCTAAGCATGACGCAGACGACAGTCTAGGCTATTTATAGAATAACTTCATGGTATTTCCCACGTCCGTTTTCGATCGATTGGTCTTAAAGCATACGTAGCTTCGCATGATGTGATCTCCACGGGTGAAGATATATCTCGCCATATTACTTACGTCGAACGTGAGCTTACGCATGCTAAAGATCGGCCCCTGATTAACTGCGACCCTCAGTTAGTAAGTGCGGGTCGCAGTTAATAACTGAGGGTCGCAGTTAATAAGTGCGGGTCGCACTTAATACGTGCGGGTCGCACTTAATAAGTGCGGGTCGTAGTTATTAACTGGGAGTATACCTCCGATGTCCCTTTTACGGCTCCGTAAAATTCAAACGAAACCTGTACTGATTTAATCGTCACTGTTCAGAAAGATGCGTACAATGCTTGAAGAGTAATCAGTCAGAGTAATTCCCTTTCGTCGTCAACGTGCTATCCTGCATGTCATGTAACAGTGTCTCCTACTGTTTGGTGGATTTTCTTTCAAAGAGTGTTTCACTCTATATCTTTAAAAAACTAAAACTAAATGGCCTCATGAAAGTCTGTGAAAGCATGTATTTCAGTGGTTTGTATTTTAATTATCTTATCAGAGAGACGCTGCCATGGGTGTGAAGAGGAAGGTGGTAGGACAGGATAAACTTACCCATCCAGACACCCGAACTCAGCTTCCCTCCCACACCAACGGGAAATCGCAACAGCCCAAGGAGGAAACGTTGGAACCGAAAATAATACAACTGGTAAGCCTTTGTCAGTTACAAAGTTACAGTTGTACAACTGTGACTCTGCCAGTATGTCGGCACCTCTTCCCACTTCCCTTATATGTGTTGTAATTTTAACATGAAGACATATGAATATTTCCATCGTCTAACTGGGGCAATTCAATGTATATAGATCGAGGTGGAACGATATTAAGATCGTGATTTCTCTACTTTCGTTATTTTGATCTTTCAGCAAATACCCCCAGGTGCATCCATTGAATTTCCCATGCCACTGAAGGGAAAGATAAACGTTAAACTTAGGATGCACAATAAAACGAAACGGCCATCGGATGTGGGACAAAACGTTCGGACCAGACAGCCCACAATGAAGAACCCACTAGAAAATGACGTAGTTTTGACAGATGTGAGTCAAGGCGATACAGTGAAGAAGAACAAGGACACAGTTAATGGAAAACTCCTAGACGGCGATGCTGGGCAAACCCTAGACGGTATGTTGCATTCCTATGACACGAGGGCCAAATGTCTTTTGGCGCAAATCGGCTCTCAGTGTGTCTGGTGTGTAAATCGAGTGTGTCTTTCGGAGTAAATTGCCAGTAGTGATGTTAAAGAATAATAGGTTCTCACATGAGTTCATTTCTAGACGACTTTTCCCACACGAGTTTGAGAAAAATGTGCCCTGCACGAGCTTTAGCGAGTACAGGGCACATGTTTCTCAAACGAGTGTGGGAAAAGTCGTCTAGAAATGAACGAGTGTGAGAGTTTTTTCTCATATAACATATCAGAGAAGCTAAAATAAAGGCTGACGTCCCATTTTCGACCGACGATGTTGTAAGCGCAAAACCAGGTCAAACGCGCAATACTACTATTGGGCACTTTGGTCCATGAATGGGCCGAATCACATTCAGGCTACAAGCGCTGAATAAAAGAGAACAAGATTTTTATAAGTAATACACTACTTTAATTACACCGAAATTGTCGAAATATTGTTGAAACATTCGGCATATACTGTAGCGTGAAAGTTCACTCAGTGCTAGTCGACTGGCACTAAACAGTAACATTGTAACAAGCAGACGATGAAAATAGTGCGTGACGTAACGACATGATGTCAGCTCATGGTAGACGATTTTTCTACAATGGCTTTCTCCCATAGGAAACGGTCATGTTATATGAGAAATATAGATATCTCTCGATTATCATGAGATGTTGTTCACGCACTTGCTGATATTGCCGTCAGAATAGGGTACCCAGAATAGCGGTAAAGGTTTCACAATATGATTCATGAAATCTTCCAGGTCACACACAGGTGTCGCACATTTGGATTAAGGTCGGAAGTCAAGGCCACTGTTGTCTAAACATTCTGTGCGAGTGATTGGTGACGCCTGAGAATTGTTTGGTCTTCACTGGAAATCGCGCTATAAAGGCCCAAGATGCATCTCCTATATGAAAGCTGTGTGCGGAATACAGAAACACATCGTGACCAGCCAGAGTCGAGGGATGGCGCCACACATGCAGTACTTTGTATCGGGCGATGCGACCTATGCCATAGGCGAGGACAAGACCAACTATGTCTGGATACTGGCATGAATGTATGCTCTTCGTAGTATAGAAGCAGCCAGTGTGCACAAAATAGACCTGGGAAAGGCGACCAATGGAAATCGTCCTGTCGAACCGGTTTGTGCTCAACATGTTTTGGCAGATGTCACAGGATCTACATGACTGTCTTTGCTTTCATTGGTCTAGGAATTTTGATTTCAATCCTGGACTTTGTCTTTTACTGTAGCACGTAAGGATGGAGGTACCGGTACTGATATACCAACTCTCTGTAAATATCATCGAAACATAACATTCATCTAGGCCTTTTCATCAACATATCAAGCTAACATCTTATTTTTCTCTTTTTCAGTGCCTGTCACCTCCAACAATCGTTATGAGAGGTTAAGTGGGAGAAAAATGGTTGCAAATGACACCATTCCTACAGAAAATGACGAAGTCGCTAGAAGCACAGATTTAGATGACAGAAGCTCGAAATCACCTACAGCTCACCTTTCCAGGCTACATACCAGAAAATTTGATGCCAATCAAAAAGTGCAGTGTCGTGTAGTGGAAACATGCATCTCTGCTAAGAATACCACCGAATCTGGCATGGAATCTGTGGATAGTAACAACAACAGCAACAACAACAACAACAACAACGTGATCCTCCCAAAGAATATTAATGGACTCGGCAGAGAGGTAGTGGGGTGTGCCCAAACAATGTGGTTAGCAGAAGGAGTTCCCAAATTCCATCAAAGGGTGAAATCCGATAACGGTGCTTCCGGTAGCACGGAAACTTCTCGAATATCTCCCAACGGGATTTCAGGGTGTCCTTTACCAAGGCCTGAAGCGGCTCTGGCGAGCAGGAGACATACTCTCCATAAACTGTTGAACATCAGCCCAACTCGTAAATCAACCCAAAGTCAGCGTCCGGAGGTGCGCATGTCCAGAGGTACAGTGATAGCAGACTCTCAGCCTGTTGATGGAAAGAGACTTATTGATATCGCCTACACTCCCTTTACAAGGAAAAGTGGCGGGAAAAATGTCAGCTTCCGATATACTCAGACCGAGCTTGAAAACGAACTTTTGGATCCTAAACAAACACTGATAGAAAAATGTGGAGGAATTGTTAGCAAAAGTAAAACGAGGGTATCTGCAGACTTGTCTAAGAAAAGCCTTTCATCAAGTCAAGTGCGGCAAGTGTATGAAACGGAATCCATAGAGCCATTCTCGCCACAATCATCTACGGGATCGAAGAGCTCTCGAAGTACAGCGAACCAATCGGATCGCTCCACGAAGAGTTCAAATCTGGCTTTACCGTCAATTTCGCCAACATTCATGATGCGGAACAGTTGAAAAATTTGCCATCCCGGAATGTAAATAGCATTGTTATCTTTGCAGTGTCAGTATTAAACTTGAGCTGTGGTCATTTTTGTAGTTTCATGCAGGGTATGCGAATTTATCTTAGTGATAAAAGATAATTCATTACTTTTTACTGTTAAATTATACATAGGAGTCGTTCGTGCTTATACCATGCGTTCTAGCATGAGTGGGCATCAGTATTACTGGTGAATTATAACTTTGCCTAGTATAGGTATCCCAAACGATATATAATTGGGCTGGTCTCAGTTTATATAGAATTTTGCATATATTCCAGTGCTATAACAAATGATATCAATTCTCCTGGTTAATCATATCAGCTTTCTTGTTAATTGCTACCATTAAATTTAAAAAAAAATTGTAATTATTCTGTGCATTCGATCCCATATGGCACGAAAAATGGCACCGAGGGTAGAGGATATACTACAGATCTCTACCTATGGTAGAGAATCTTCTACCGACCCATACTGAGGGTAGAGGATATACTACAGATCTCTACCGACGGTAGAGAATCTTCTACCGACCCCTACCGAGGGTAGACGATATACTACAGATCTCTACCGATGGTAGAGAATCTTCTACCAACCCCTACCGACGGTAGAGAATCTTATTCTACCGACCCCTACCGATAGTAGAGAATCTTCTACCGACCCCTACCGAGGGTAGAGGATATACTACAGATCTCTACCTATGGTAGAGAATCTTCTACCGACCCCTACCGAGGGTAGAGGATATACTACAGATCTCTATCGATGGTAGAGAATCTTCTACCGACCCCTACCGAGGGTAGAGGATATACTACAGATCTCTACCGATGGTAGAGAATCTTCTACCGACCCCTACTGAGGGTAGAGGATATACTACAGATCTCTACCTATGGTAGAGGATCTACTGAAGATTCCTACCGATGGTAGAGGATCTACTACAGACCCTACCGAGGGTAGATGATCTACTACCGATACTTACCGAGGGTAGAGGATCTACTACAGACCCTAGCGATGGTAGAGGATCTATTACAGACCCCTACCAATGTAGAGGACCTATTGTAGTTTGCTAGCGATGGTAAAAAATCTACTACAGACCCCTACCAATGTAGAGGATCTTTTGTAGTTCGCTACAGATTGTCAAGGATCTACTACTGACCCCTACTGAAGGTAGAGGAGTAGTAGATCTATTCCTGGCCCACATCCATATCTGTGGTAAGTGATCTATTGCAGATCCCTATCGAAGGAATAGGAAATCCCTTGCAGGCCCCCAAAAGATTACAAGGAGTAAACCAGACGATAAGGACGAGTCGGGGGTTTTGACTTTGCTTTCGGTGTGGTTCCATTGCAGAAAAGATGATTCAAATTTTGTTTTGTTTTGGTTTCGTTTCGGTAATGGTACAGCAAGGGAATGGTTGATGCCGCTTTCAAGTCCTTGCCAATTGTATGAACGATCTTGAACGGGGCGTTTCAAAGCTCCCGTTTTGATAGTCGGACTTGATATGAGCTGTCAAAACTCCCAATCCGCGATTAAATCTTCATCATTTTTTAGTTTATCAACGTTACACTGAACGTCGCTGAAGGCAAAAAATTCATTGCATGCCAACCATTTTGCACTGGCCAGATTTAGTGAACAATCTCAAGTACTAACACAATATTCCCTTCACGGAATTGAGACTTATTGCCGAAATTTTGTTTGCATTAAATATATACACAGCCCGAATAACACGAAAAGTAAACGTTTACGGGGATTATAGTTCACCAAATTTGCACTTCCATTCAATATACTAGTGGACTTTTTATGTACAACTATCTGTGAACATAAAAGGTAACAAACCCTTAAGGCCTACTCTATCATATCGCCCTTAATCACCCCTGTATATAACTTTATCTAACACGGGTGTCCATGGACACGGGCATCTCCTATGTTTGTCATATATCGGACCGGTCTTTCCTTGGACAAACAGATCTGGTGCGATCACCTTGGGGCGAACTGTCCCAATGCAGAGTGCATATATGCGCGCGCGCGTATGACAAATCGCTGAGACTCTTACCACTCGATTTATTAAATTAGCGGCCATCAAAACTTGGATACGGTATGTGCATCTTACTGATTAGTTGCTTTACAGTTTCTCTTTGTCACTTGTCACTCGTGACGTCTCGACTGGATGTTGATAAATTTCCAACAAAGCATGCACCTTGGCGGTGCATTTCGGTTTTGTTCGGTTTTATATTCTTTCTCTTTCGTTTCGTTGATATATGCACATATTGACAATGTTTCGTAGTTAGAGAGGTCATTCGTATGTTCTGACGCAATGAGATATTTATCTATCTGCAATACGACATTCAATATTTCGTGAATACTTCGACAATCATATTTCGATTTTGTATGTTTTCTCCGAATTTCTGCAATAAGATGAATATTTCGTTATTGTATTTCGTTATTATACATATTATTTCGTTATTGTAATAATATTTCTTTATTATACTAATCATAATACATTGTAATAATATTTCGTTAGAGGCTTTTATCGAATTATTCAATTCAGCAGTTTATATTTCGAGCGCTTAATTATACAGGATTTTGGTATTTTTTATGTGCGTTCTCAGAACTTTCGTCTCTAGATTTTCGCAAGCGTCTCTGAGAATTCCAATTTTCGGTTTGTATTAATTTCTGTCTGTACCATGGAGTTTATTGTGTGTCACCACGCCCTATACGCCCGAACATAGCAAGCCGGTGTGACCGTGATCTGCCGGTATGCATATTTTCTCTCGACAGACGAGGTGAGCTCTTAGAAATTGGAATTTTGGTCGCATTTCTTCTGAGGGTAGCATGGCAATATCATTAAAATCTGGATGACATCCAAAGGGCAATACTCAGGGTATAAATCATCCTCGCGAGCCAGTGTACCAATCGATCTGTTAGCATCGATACCCTCTACGGGGATTTAGGATTTGTCCAGACTTGTGAAGAAGGGTATAAATATAAGTGAAGAGAGGTAGTCAGGACTGTACAGCCAAGCTTGAAAACGAAACTTAGCAATTGAAAAAATTTCTAATTTTCGAATATCGCAAAGTGCACATACACGTCCTGCCGTGAAACGGACCTCATTTCCCGTGAATGAATATTCCTAAATATTGCCCATAACATGCATAACGAAAGAAATTTTTCACTGCTTGTGAAAGAAATGACAAAGTATGACACTATACCTCATCTGTCGTAAGAAAACCTACACACCGGCTGACCAGCGTCACACGGGCTTGCCACGTTCTGATGTGTGGTTATCGGTACTCTATCAACATTCACGAATGGTGTAGCATGTTTTTTTGCAAGTTTACTATACGAAGTAGACGAATGTTCATGTTGATATGCAGACCTTTGCGTTGATATTCAAGTTTTAGACTGCCCTTGTAAAATTACCATTCGACGCGACCTCAATTTGTTCGAACACAGAAAAAAAATTCCGTAAAAATTTAAGGAATATTCCCCGACTATTACACCAGCGGAATATTCCTCAACATAACTAAGGAATATTACTTACCATGTTAAGGAATTTCCTTAACATGCTACGGAATATTCCTTATTGAATTTTAAGGAATATTCCGCTGGTGTAATAGTCGGGGAATATTCCTTAAATTTTAAGGATTATTTTTTTCAGTGAAAGTTTCGAAATTTCAGTCCTATCACGATGTGTGCATGGACCTTTTTATAGGGTATAGTGTCCGTGTAACATCTAATTTTCGAATTTTGTTCGCAAAGATTTCGCAGAATTCCAGGTTTCAATACAGTTTCGACTTTCGTTTCGTTCCTTCCAAGGTCTAAGTCAACATCATTTCGATTTCGTAAGCTATTTATACCTACATAGACTGTCATGCATATGGGTTCATAATTTGAACATCGAATGTATAACAGACATGAGCAGTCCGGGGATACGTTTCAAACATTTCTGTACAATAAGATCCCTTTATTTCGGTGAATGGATCAAGTGTGCCTCCGTCTCATGCATTTTCGTTCCAGTGTTTCTTCTTATTCATATTTCTGTGTATCATATTCCAGAGTAAATGGCTTTAGCGTTTGACTTCAAATTTTTGCATGAAAATCACTGTTCTATAAAACAAAATGAGCACTGGCAATTTAAAACTAAAGTTTATTCCCTAAAACACACTTTGTCATGCAGAAATAAAGATATTAATAGTGTTCGTCTTCATAAGCGTAATGTGCTTGAAATAGGAGGGTTTTTCTCCAGTTAAACGAAAACAAGTCCTTTATTCCGTCTTCGAATACAAAGCCTACATAATTCATTATCAATTATTTACTTACTGTGATTTCGCCGCTAACGTAAACACAGAACGTCTTCTTGTTTGTTATAATCATGAAATACAAATTGTATATAATTGTTATTTACAATAAATATTCTCTCTGTATGTAGTTCGTATCTTCCGTCACTTTCTCTCTGGTATACTTCATGTCCTATAGTTATCCATAGAAAACTCGTTTAGTTTCTCCCAACTTATCAAATGCCAATTCTGTCATACGATCTCTCCAAATCTTCACAGCTGCAAACTTTGGGCCAGTCAAACGCCTGCCAAAACTCCTGTACAACGTAACCCCAACGTAACCCGCCATTTCCGACTGATGCGTTGTCCTAAGTAGTAGTGTAAGCGTAAAAACCCTCCCCTTTCACCCGGATGTAAAAATGACGTCACAACTTCCGATGGTAGCGCCAACTGTACACTCTGGATGCAAGGGAGACAACTCGGACAGATCAAGGCATGTACTGACATCATTCGCAACTTCTCGGGGATCTCCGGTTTGAGATGTCCCTCGAAGGCCATTGACGCCATATTGGACTAGAGCGTGGTCACGTGTGTTTCGGTCTGTCAGGGAACTGTCAGTGACGTCACGGGAATTATATCTTGCCAATACGTGGCGTGTGTACCATTTAAACTGATGGTTTTCTATTGAAACGTGCTTCGAATGAAAAGAATAAACAGTTTTTAGAATATCTGACGTAAATCAGAGACTCGCAGGGAAATATTTGCTGGTCAGGGATTAAGGCTTCCGCGAGAGTGATTGGGCTTCGGAGCCATGCGTATTAAACCGTTCCGGCGCGTCACATCTGGAGATTCATAGGAAATTCATGTTGTCGTCCCCCGAGCGTAGAATCAGTCCCCTTCGTAGATTTCCGCTCGGGAGTTCCGAATGATACTGACATGTTATGGATTGCATCAGCCTTGGCTGTGTGCCAAGTGTTGACCACTATAGTTCCGGCAACCTTTGACCTTTGTATTCCTCCGCGGTGATGCGGTCATGTCTGGTGGTGATGCGATCGCGGGAGAAAGCTTCCGCGGAGAAAAAGTAGTCCCCAGAAGACAAATACGCTGCATGGTCCGATTGGGTCGAGTGAGGTATCCAAGTGAAGCATTCGTGAAGGGGCATCTGATGGGCTGGGTGCGGGGTTGAAATAGCGCCATTCTGCGCATGCGCGGTGGCCAAAGGGTATGGAAATAGACGTTTTGGAGCTAGGGGAGCCACTAATGGTCCGATGGGGTCGAGTGAGGTATCAATATGAAGCATTCGTAAAGGGGCATCTGATGGGCTGGGTGGGGTTGAAATAGCGGCATTCTGCGCATGCGCGGTGGACCAAGGGTATGGAAATAGACGTTTTGGAGCTAGGTGAGCCCCTAATGGGTCGAAAGGGTCGTATGAGGTATCATTGTGAAGCATTCGTAAAGGGGCATCCGCCTGGACTAGTGGCTCGGCCGTTGTCACCATTCTGCGCATGCGCAGACAGGGAATTGTGGGAAAAGGGTATGGAGATAGACGTTTTGGGATCTAGGTAAGCCACTAATGGCCCAATGGAGTCGTATGAGGTATCATTGTGAAGCACACATGAGGGGGCATCTGACTGGACTAGTGGCTCGGGCGTTGTCAAAAACCCTGCGCATGCGCAAACAGGGAATTGTGGGAAAAGGCTATGGAAATAGACGTTTTGGGATCTAGGTAAGCCCCTAGTGGGCCGATTGGGTCGAGTGAGGTATCAGTGTCAAGCACACATGAGGGGGCATCCGCCTGGACTAGTGTCTCGGCCGTTGTCACCAGTCTGCGCATGCGCAGACAGGGAATTGTGGGAAAAGGGTATGGAAATAGACGTTTTTGGATCTAGGTAAGCCCCTAGTGGGCCGATTGGGTCGAGTGAGGTATCCGTGTGAAGCACCCATGAGGGGGCATCCGCCTGGACTAGTGGCTCGGCCGTTGTCACCATTCTGCGCATGCGCAGACAGGGAATTGTGGGAAAAGGGTATGGAGATAGACGTTTTGGGATCTAGGTAAGCCACTAATGGCCCGATGGAGTCGTATGAGGTATCAGTGTGAAGCACACATGAGGGGGCATCCGCCTGGACTAGTGTCTGGTCCGTGTTTAACATTCTGCGCATGCGCAAACAGGGAATTGTGGGAAAAGGGTATGGAAATAGACGTTTTGGGATCTAGGTAAGCCCCTAGTCGGCCGATGGGGTCGAGTGAGGTATCCATGTGAAGCACACATGAGGGGGCATCCGCCTGGACTAGTGGCTCGGGCGTTGTCACCATTCTGCGCATGCGCAGACTGGGAATTATGGGAAAAGGGTATGGAAATAGATGTTTTGGGGCCTAGGTGGGCCACTCTTGGTCCTATGGAGTCGTATGAGGTATCCATGTGAAGCATTCGTGAAGGCGCATCCGACAGGATGGGTGACACGTGGAACTGACGTCATTATGCGCATGCGCAGTAGACCAAGTGTATGTAAATAGACGTTTTGGGATCTAGGTGAGCCCCTAATGGGCCGATGGAGTTGTATGAGGTATCAGTGTGAAGCACACATGAGGGGGCATCCGCCTGGACTAGTGTATCGTCCGTGTTTAACATTCCGCGCATGCGCAGACAGGGAATTGTGGGAAAAGGGAATGGAAATAGACGTTTTGGGGTTTAGGTGGGCCACTAGTGGTCTGTTGGAGTGGAGCGAGGTATCAATGTGAAGCACACGTGAGGGTGCATCCCACTGGGTGGGTGTGGGGTAGGAATATCGTCATTCTGCGCATGCGCAGGCAGCCCCTAGTATGGAAATATACATTTTGGGGCCGATGTGAACCACTAGTGGTCCAAATGGGTTGTGGGAGGTGTCAAAGTAAAGCTTTTGTTGGCGTCAATCGGCGCATGCGCAGTTGTGTGTAGTAAGTAAAGTGGCCATTTTGGGGAAGTGAAGGAAAGTGTTTGGTGTAGAGATGGACCACTATTGCTCCGAATGGTGTACTGGTGTATGCCTGAGTCGCATTACGCGTGTGTGAGTGAGTGAGATTGAGTGAGTGAGTGAGAGTACTCACTCACTCACTCACTCACCGTCGTTAGTGCGTCCATGCGTTAAGACGGGCGTTGGGGACGCCTCACTCACTCACTCACTCACTCACACTGACTCACTCACTGACTGACTGACACTCAATCACTCACTCACTCACTCACCGTCGTTAGTGCGTCCATGCGTTAAGACGGGCGTTGGGGACGCCTCACTCACACACTCACTCACTCACACTCATTCACACTACCTCACTCACACTCGCTCACACACTCACTCACTCACTCACACTCAACTCACTCACTCACACTCACTCATATGTACAGACACCACCACACACCAATAATACCACCACACACACACACACCACCACCAACGCCACCACCAATCCCATAATTCCCGGACTGCGCATGCGCAGAATGATGACAACGCCCGAGCCACTAGTCCAGGCGGATGCCCCCTCATGGGTGCTTCACACTGATACCTCACTCGACCCACTAGGGGCTTACCTAGATCCCAAAACGTCTATTTCCATAGCCTTTTCCCACAATTCCCTGTTTGCGCATGCGCAGGGTGTTGACAACGCCCGAGCCACTAGTCCAGTCAGATGCCCCCTCATGTGTGCTTCACAATGATACCTCATACGACTCCATCGGGCCATTAGTGGCTTACCTAGATCCCAAAACGTCGATCTCCATACCCTTTTCCCACAATTCCCTGTCTGCGCATGCGCAGAATGGTGACAACGGCCGAGCCACTAGTCCAGGCGGATGCCCCTTTACGAATGCTTCACAATGATACCTCATACGACTCTATCGACCCATTAGGGGCTCACCTAGATCCAAAACGTCTATTTCCATACCCTTGGTCCACCGCGCATGCGCAGAATGCCGCTATTTCAACCCCACACCCAGCCCATCAGATGCCCCTTTACGAATGCTTCATATTGATACCTCACTCGACCCCATCGGACCATTAGTGGCTCCCCTAGCTCCAAAACGTCTATTTCCATACCCTTTGGCCACCGCGCATGCGCAGAATGGCGCTATTTCAACCCCGCACCCAGCCCATCAGATGCCCCTTCACGAATGCTTCACTTTGATACCTCACTCGACCCAATCGGACCATGCAGCGTATTTGTTTTCTGGGGACTACTTTTTCTCCGCGGAAGCTTTCTCCCGCGACCGCATCACCACCAGACATGACCGCATCACCACGGAGGAATACAAAGGTCAATGGTTGCCGGAACTATAGTGGTCAACAATTGGCACACAGCCAAGGCTGATGCAATCCATAACATGTCAGTACATGCCTTGATCTGTCCGAGTTGTCTCCCTTGCATCCAGAGTGTACAGATGGCGCTACCATCGGAAGTTGTGACGTCATTTTTACATCCGGGTGAAAGGGGAGGTTTTTTACGCTTATACTACTACTGTCCTACTTGTTCAAAATTACAGATCTACGACACCACTTGGATGATACGGAAGTTACGTATTCATATCTGTATCTTTTGTAAGCTCAGACAATATATGTTTCAGAAGTAGTATGAAAAGCCTGTAATTTATCATATTTCTCGAGTCTGTTCTCCGCCGGATGAAGACCGAACAGGATACGGTAAAGTATCGGATATCGCTCCACAATAATGGCGACACACGATTCGCAAGCCATATTATGGATGGCGAAGTGTACGCAAATGATATATCTGATCACCGAAATCATTCAAATCCGAAGTGTACATTTCATCTACAACCTAGAGACGAGCCAATCAGAATGTACATTTCCGGTCTCGTGATTTCCGGTGTCAATCTGCGCATGCGCAGTCGTTCAGTAGTAAAACGAAGGTATTTGTTTGGACCTTTTGGGATCGAGGTGATGGAGAATCCCTGGATCAAATGGGTCTCAGATTGGAGCGCTCGTGGGGGAGAATCGAACTGGGTGGTGTGTGGTAGAACTGCTGTCAATCTGTGCATGCGTTGTCAGGGAATATTGGAAAAAGGGCACTTGCATGAGCAGTCTGGCAGTAGTATAGACAGACGGCATTTGGGATGGGAGTTTGGGGTCGAAGCTGACCATCCCAGGTCCAAATAGATCATGCGAGGTAGGAACTCGCGGCATGTACACCACGCTTGATGTAGTTTTGACGGGAAGTGACGTCATGGCGCGCCTGCGCAATTGAGGCGTAGTAGAGAAAGCGGATATTAGAAGCACACAGGGGTGTTTGAGTGGTGAAGGGGTCGTATTCGATCCAAATGTGCCATGCAGGGTCTCATAGTGAAGCTCTCGTGTAGACCGCGACTTGAAGGATGTCCACGTCATCTGTGACTTCATTGGTGACATCATTAGTAGTAGATAAAGTGCAGCATCGCTCGCATGCGCACTTGAGACAGGCCTGCATCCTTATATACTTACCCATAGCGGGTGAATAGTGGACTCTGGAGCTTCAACGGACACCCGACACAGCCCATTCGGAACAAAGATAGACCATCTCTACCCCAAAACGTCCATTCAAATGCCATTTTTGTCTGGATCGTCACCGCGTAGCGGTGTCGACCAGACTATGCTGCCACTCACGAAATTTATGCAAATGTGTACGTGCACTATAATGGGATGACCCTGGGTTAACCTGTATCACTCCGCCAGTGATTTTCACTGTGTTGAGTCTTATATCAGGGTATTAACCAGAAAATGAAGAAAAAAACAGTCGTAATCGTTTCATGTGAACTAGAAATAAAACGAAATCTGAATTTGAGTGTATTTCATATTCATTTCTTCGCCCAGGGATTGCTTAAATCCGTGGACTATTTTTTTTGTTGTCTGGATCGCCACCGCGTAGCGGTGCGACCAGACTATGCTGCCACTCACGAAATATATGCAAATGTGTACGTGCACTATAATGATGTGACCCTGGGTTGACCTGTATCACTCCGCCAGTGATTTTCACTGTGTTTGAGTCTTATATCAGGGTATTAACCAGAAGATGAAGAAAAAACAGTCGTAATCGTTTCATGTTAACTAGAAATAAAACGAAATCTGAATTTGAGTGTATTTCATATTCATTTCTTCGCCCAGGGATTGCTTGAATCCGTGGACTATTTTTTTGTTCTTTGGTTCCGGGCGATCGGCTCAAACCCGGTTCTCAGCGCCCACCAGGCGATAACTCATGTCAGCGCTGTGCTGTCACCGTAGACTGTTGTAAATGTAAATTGATGACCTGGTAATATGGTAAGTTGTCCACCTCGTGGTGTTTGCCGTCTGAGTGCGGGTTTGCATCTGTCTGAGTTTGCGGTAAGTCAGATTACTTATAATATATATGCCTGGTGTTTATAGTTCGCAATTTGTTTGTTGACAACGATAGCGTTGGAGAGACAATTTGTGCGAAAATCCCTGTTAATGTTGCTGTACGATCATACGTTGCAAATCTTGTTCCTTGATCTGAGTGTCGCACTTGACAGGTTCAGGTTCTGGGATTATGAAGACCCCAGTTTTCAACACTCGTACGTTCTTTCCCGTGAAGTCGGCGTTCGTTACTATTTTAATGTGTACGCATACTGCATGGAAATATATTTCCAGAGGAGATATGTGTCGAAGCAACAACAATAGTATTTACATTTTTCTCGTCTTGTGAACTTGACCGGATCCTGTCCAGTGCAAATTTATGTATTCCGGGGGACTCTGCTCACCGAATATAATTTAGTTTCAAAAAGTTTGAACAACAACAAAACTTTCCGAAAGCGGAAACAACAGAATTTGCAGGTACCGCTTTCGAAAAGTTTTGTTGTTGGTGGTGTTTTTCAAACTTTTTCAAACTAAATTATATACGCAATGATCGTACAGCAACAACAACAGGAATTTTCACAAAAATTGTCTCTCCAACGTTATCGTTGTCAACAAACAAATTTACTATAAACACCATGCAGGCATATATAAGTAATGGGGACTTAACGCAAACTCATGCAGCTCTTGCAAATATCTGTGCTACACAGAACTATTAATAAAACTAGTTAATAAAACTATCCAATCTCCTCGCGTATTTGTCGCTTTGTCACAATAAAATTGCATGAATTATGAAAATCTGCTCGCAAAAACTGGTAGAAGACATCGACGCAGACGATCCACTTTTAAGCATATTACTGTAGATAGTTTCTTGCTACCATGAAGACCAAGCATATTTCTAAATGAGCCGCCTTCACAAATTCACTTCCTTGAAGACTAAACTGTGTTCCAGTTGTGATCTCCCAAACAGACTCGTCCACAAATTGGAGAAAATCTCCACATTTATCCATACATCTGCTATCGGCTGAAACATGCCAGCTGAAACGTTTTGAAACTTTAAATCCATTATTGGCGATCCAGACATCAGTACTTTGAGTACTTTCATTCCAATATTCTGTCTGTATATGCGTAGATTGACGGCATTTCCACTACACTCCAGTGCACGACATCGCACGACCCACTTGGACCATGGATAGTCCTCCTCTAGCCCAAAACATCCTTCAAATGCTCTTTACCAATAAGTCTCTGTCTGCGCCTGCGCAGATTGACGACTGTTCCATGACACACCAGTCCAGTCCCCCACGAGAGCTTCAATAGGACACCTCACACGGCCCATCTGGACAACGGATGGTCCATCTCTGCCCCAAATCGTCCAGCCAGGTGTCCTTTTTCGACTATTTACAGATTGACCGCAGTTCTATCACACATCACCCCAGCCCAACTCTCCCCCACGAACACTTCAACAGCAGACCCCATACCACCCATTTGGACAGTCCACCTCGACCCCAAAACGTCCACTTAAATACCTTTTTCTACTACTGCCCGACTGTGCATGCGCAGATTGACACTAGAAATCACATGACCGGAAATGACATCATCTGTGACGTCATCCATCAACCACAATCCCACCACATTTTCCCTCCGCCACTGCAGAAAAGATTAGATTTGCCCTTCTTATACTACTACTACTGATGATAACCTCGTCTTGCAGAAATATATTACATGTAAAAGAAGTATGGGGTGATTTTTATAGGTTACAATTCTGTGGACTTGACCTGAAAACCGTGACGTTTTATTCTTCCTTGCATTGTGCATCCATGCCATTTGAATGATGGGTTGAAATCATAGGAAAGGACAAGGCTTTGTTGATTTACTTGGGCACATTTTAATTTTCACCCAGTGTAGTTCAAATAGGGTAAATTTTTTCTGCACTTAATCCCAAAATGCAGCGCCATTACGTCATCAGGTTCATGCTATAATCCAATATACGAAGATATTTTGGATCACAGGTTCAAGGTCTACACAAAGCAGATGCAAGACCGGGAAATACAAATTACTATAGGAACGGTTACATCTTGCCTCTCAATTTTCCAAATGGTCTTCAAGTATTCATATAATAAATCAAAGTACTTAAAGTACTGATGTCGGTTTTACTTGCATCAGAGGAGTTTATTAGTCCCATATTTGGGAAGAATGGTGGTGTTCGCTTGACATAGGGAATCGTCCTCAAGCTGTTCGGTTTGAAGGGTCAAACTTTCACTTTTATCAAAGGGATATGAAATGGACCATTTTGTACAGCCTTCATGCTGAATTATAAGACCCGAAATAATGAAGGACTGCAGATGCACGAACACGGATTTATGGCTCACTAAAGTTGGTAAGTTGGCTTATTTTCGTATTTTTAGGCACTTTTCGGTGCGGATTTTCTCTTGTTACAAAAATAGGACACCTTTAACCAAAACCAATTTTAGCTATTTTGACCAACAAATAAGTCTAAATATGATTTTGGTTAAAGGTGTCATAATTTTGCAACGAGAATTTTGGAGAGAAAATGTCGACTGTAAATGCACCGAAAAGTGCAAAATACGGCAGGTTTGAACCACTGTAAGTCTGGTTGTGTTTGTCTGTAGTTCTTGATTATTCTTTATCTTTATCTATTCAAATGGTCAATTTGGTGCTTTTTAGACAAAAATTAGCCCCACCAGCTGTGTGTATCAAAAACGCATTGAGGACGATTCCCTATCTAAAGTGAAGATCATCTTTGTGATCTTGCACTATACATGTATATGAATCATAACTTTTGTTGTAAGGTAGCTTACCAAAGATTGAAAAATGTTCAAAAATATTAAAATTCATATTCGTAATAATAATTCATAAAGTGCCATATAGTTATAGAACAACCTCAAGAATATGTGTGTAAAGTTTGTGTATCCTGTAATTTTTGTATGGCTCCGTAAAGGACCATCGCCGATATTGGACAGATCCACATTTGTTTGACACACCGTGTACGTTGCTGTCCTCTCACCGTGACGGGACAACCACAGTTATAATCATCCAGTCTCAGCCAATGTTCACTAAATTTGCATTTTCCCGGCATCGGCAAAATTAGCCCAAAGCTAAATTCCAAACCAACGAACAATGGCGACTGCAATTTGACCAGTTCAAATGGCGACTGTTCTGATACGTAAATTAGTACAGATGTCAAGAGCGTGAGCCAATCAGCTGTCGACATTATGACCTCGACCAATACACGTCACAGAATATGAATATTAATTCAGCGGGAAACAGTCACGAGTTTAGTTCAACCAATGGACTACACAAAATATGTAAATGAGCTGTCTGACCTCGTTCCAATCTGGCGAAGGGTCACCAGCAAACACGTTTCACGGCTGTTTGGATTTTTATTCCGCAATAAATTTCGCTGAACTTCAGAGAATAACTTAGCTTTTTCCACTCATTTTCCCGGACTCTGTACATATATTTCCTCTGGCTTTCCATGTCCTTTCAACGAAATTCCATTACTCTTAGCGCCTGGAATTGCATGGCTTGTGCGAGGCCTGTTGTGAATGCTGTAAGGGGCATCAAATGATAACAGTCTCCGGGCAGGAGATCAAAACTACACATGTGCAGAAGAAAAAAGAAAAACTGAAAAGTGATACTAATGTAGGGTTTACCCTTGGTAAACCCGACAAAAATCAACTATCAGTATAAAAATATATTTATTTCTATCAATATACATGTTTATCTACGGTATCAGGTGTGAAATATTAAAACGGAATTTAAGCTTGTGAACACAATATCAACAACTGTTGGCATTGGGCGGCATTAGGTCTGAAGTCCCAAATGACTGACGTCTTTTTCAACACCACAAAACTGTGACCAACAGATTCCTGAAGTACCGATAGTGATGTGACGAAATAAAGACAAAAACTGCAAAATGTAAGTGGGATGGAAGTAAAAAAAACGCCCGCATAAGAAATAAGTGTGGAGGCTACGAATAACCGGTGATCAAAAATGTCACTACAAATAATCGTCAGTTATGCCAAGAGATAGAGAAGGTTTAGGGCGATTCCGCTCTCTAAAATGGAGGCGGTCGTTTTTAATCAATAACTTATGATTCCTTCCTAACCAATGCGTTAAACTTCAGGCGCATTAATTTATCTATAGTTCCATGTCCTAAAATTAATTTGCCATTTGATATGCAAATTAGATAGATGACAATTTATTTTTTTTACTACCATTTGATGCGGATATATATGTCTGCGTGCGCCTGAAGAGGATTTTGCTGAATTCATTATGTGAACTGATTTATTGAACCAAAATGACCTTTTTGACCTTCATTTTAGAGAGCGGGATTGCCGTAACATCAGTAATTGTTTTTGGGGAACTTGATTTCTTGGAAATTATTTCGAACAGCTGAGAGCCCATTTGATCACATTCAAACCTCATCTGAGCAACATTTTGTCAAAAGTTTGAATTTTTGTACTAAAAATGAACAAAGTTCACGAATTTTGTCAACACGTTTTCATTTAAATGTTGATTAGTTTTGCATAAATATTGTCCAACGACCGCCTGGATAACCGATGTATGAACTTTCACATAGTACCTATTGCTACCTATTGCTATTTATTGCTACACAATTAGTGTCTATAAATCAGCTGTGACTATTACTAATGCTAATACTTAACCATCCATCAGTAGAGTGCTAATTTCTCCATCAGATGTTACGAGCTTCAAAACTTCCAATTTACAGGTTAAAATCTGACTGATGAGGAATTGCATGTGAAGAGTCACAAAGACCTGTGGTATTTACTTATGCAATATAAATTAACCTAAATGCAGGAAAAAAATATACATATATTTGTGATTAAAACAAAATGCTGATATCAAGAAAAAAATCCCACAATGCTCAACACATGTAATCTGTTTATAATCTCATGTTTTCGGTGTATTTGATGAATATATAACACAATAAACTAAACGACGGTGATGAGAATGTTTTACAGTGTACCAAATGTGCCAACCAAGGCAGAGTTCTTACACCTTCAGAATTATGAAATTCCATGACCTTTTATGTACAAATTCCACGACGTTTTCATGACCTTTTCAGATTATCGATGCAAAATATTTTTTTCAAGAAAGAGTTACTGTGCTTATGAACGTCAAATCTGAACCCTGTATCAAAAGCGATGATTTAACATGAAAAATAATTTTTACAAAAAAAGAAATGAAAAAATCAAAAACAGTTAATCTAACCAATGAGGCTAGAATTCAAGGAATGTGTTAACCATGAAAGTTCAATAGAAAAGTTTTCTATGACCATAAACAAACAATTTTCAAATTCCAAGACTTTGCAGGATTTTCAGTGATCATAATATCTGGGACTTTCACAGTGATGCAAGTATCATGCAGAGACACAATCTTAATAAATTAATATCCTATCAATGCTCTCCAATCATATATGTCACTATGTAGGATCTGACTTCAATTGAATTTGGTGTTCAGAGCGCCCAGGTCATGAATATTTAATAGTCTTATGAAATCATGGCACATTTGAACTACTTTACTTGCAGACATGGAGGGAGGATAGGGTTAGGTATCCGCTTTAACCCAAGGTTTATGCCAAGGACCAGACCATTTTTCTACCCCGCTTTATGGTGCCAATCTGGCGGGAGAGCAGCAACATCAGGAGATACCCTGACAGCATGGCGCCTGATTCGGTTGAGCCAACGAAAAAGCCCCTACCATTATGTTCCCTTCAAAGCACTATGAAGAGTTCTCGGGACTGGTCAACACTCGCGTTAGTGCAAGCAGGTTAGATCCCACAGGCAACATATCCAAACAGGGGAGCAGATAGGATATAATTTTAATTAGAGACAATTCTGATAAAATCACTTCAATAGGTTAATATTAGTCCCCTGATTCATCAGTTAAGAAAAGATACGGAAATTTATCAATTATGGGATGATGATGTTTGGCAAAGAGGATCTCAAAATCCATACCCACCTTTTTCTACATCAACTTAAAAATGGAATATCCCTAAATATTAACAGTACAGGTTCAACACTAAAATGTGCATTGTTACCCTTGCTGCCCCAGACTATAAACTGGCTAGAAATCTCAAGAGATACTTCAGGGAACATTATCATATCGACTTTATGATCAGACATTAATAAAATAATATATTATATCACATGACCACTGATCCCAATAAATAGGTAATATAACCGAGATAAAAGCTCTAAAATGTACTTGTACACTTTGAAGTCTTCACATCAATATGTATGACATAACTGTGACATCCATTCTGAAATAAATAAACAGTAAATAGGCTACTGCTATAAATATCCATTAACTTGACTCTTTGTCTCTGAGAGATTATATTTGTTCCGAAGTAGGTCAACTGTTGGCTTGTAGGCACTGAAAATAAAAAAAAAGAGTACAATGTTAAACATATATACAGATAAATGGAGCTTTCATGATCACAGAATAACTTGTAGTGTTCAACTGGGCGAAAGATATTTCTCAATGTGATTTCTTTAAAGGGGATCCCAAATGGTTTAGGGGAAGAAGGTGCTCACAATTCTCAGTAAATTTCCATTTAATGAATGTAAATACTCCAAATGGTTGTGGAGATATTGAAGTCCAAATGCTGATATTTAGGGGAATATGCAAATAAGATTTGATAGCCACAGAGTGAACTCTAGTTAATGAGCTTACTTATATGCTGGAGTGTGCACAGAGGTAGAGGTCTAGCCTATTTTAAACTTATAATATTGCTTAGTTATAGCATGGTGTAAATTACGGTAAGGTCTCTACTAATTCAATCAAGTATTAAAAACTGCCACACAAATTGAGTGTTCTATCCACGTTCTCGCCAACACAAGTAGCAGGTTAAATGTACATGTACGAATATCAAATTGAACCAGTCAGAGAAACATGTGTATAAATGACAACAGAGACCAGACCAACCTCGACAATGAAGACATGCGAGTGATCAGAGTTTCAAAAATATTCCATTATTTTTGTTTGTTGTACATCAACATTTTTACTCACATAATATTTCCTATCTTATTTCCCTCTTCTGTATTTTCACCTTTAGATACCATAATTCAGAGAGCAGTGAACAGTAGCATTAAAATGCCAGAATATTCATTATTTAAGTCCAGTAAAAGTCACTTTTATATGTGTACAACTGACAGGGGAGGGAATTTGGCTTAATGTCACACTCAAGTTTGTTTCACTCATATGGTGACAGTCAGTTTGGTTGGTGGCGGAAGCCGGAGTACTCGGAGAGAACCACCGCCCTTCGGCAAGTAACTGACAAACTTTCACACATGGACCAGCTGGGCTCGAACCCGTGCCGGTTCAGCGGTGTGAGGCTAGCGGTCACCAGCGAAGCATCTTAGACCACTCGGTCACCGATGGCCCCTGTACAACTGACATACCATAGTCAACTTTAGAACTCTGCAGGTTGACCTGCATATGAACACAGGTTGTTGGCACTTAGTTTCGAAGTGTGTCTCATTGAAAATGACAGCTGTTGGTGTTTCATGTGATGTCATTTTCTCAGAAATCGTGCTGTTCAAAGTACAGTTGAATGAAATTTTTTTGAAGGCTACAAGTGAGTTTTATTAAAAAAACACTCATTTTCCAGCCATAAAAAAATCAAACTCACATATTCTTTGAATAAGAGGATAGATTTTCCCCTCATTTTTATGCTACAAACCATGAAGATACCAGCCCACCAAGGATGGGAGAGAACTCTTTGCGTAAAAAAAAACTGAAGTGCACCCTTTACACATGTTACACGAAGTATGGACATTTGTAATGATTCTCTCCTATTTTTACAACTGCTACATCTTCTTTCAGCTGCACCAGATGAAAGCCATCAATTTAGCCAGGTCAATGGGGAACTTGCTCACTGCCCAATCAATGAATACATAACAGATTGAAACTTTTCTTCGGCCAAAAAAAGTATTTTGTTTCTGGTGAAGCATGTGCTTCAAGATTTTTTTCTTTCTTTTTCTGCAAAATTTTCAGCGAAGTCTCAGGGTCTCAGACCTGAAACAAAAGACTTTTGGGGTCTTAGTAGAAACACAATTACCTGCCATCCCTGATAATTCTGAAGTGGCCAGGTATGGTGAGATCTACCACTGTGGAGCCAAGTCTAGACTCTGGTGTGTCTACTATCCGACCACCATCACACACCAGGTCAAGATGGGGCCACAGCTCCCTGAACTCCTACAATTACAGACAATCAGAATTACAAATATGGGGTGCGGCATGCCCATAACCAGGGGATTCAGAAGCACCACCCTTTTGGAAAATGTGCCCTTTCAGGAGTTCTCATATACAAATGCCCATTTCAGATGGAGGCAAACTCCCTAGTGTGACCCTTTTTCTCAAAAACAAATCCCCTGGTGTGCTGTTTTGAAATGAAGTGAGCCACCCCTCAAGATATCCTTGCCATGACCCCGATCGCATGGTAGGGAGGGAAAAGGCTTCCTTAAAAGACAAATGAAATTTAGACATGGTAGAATGATCAAACTGGGTGATATTAAGTCAAGGAACTGCATTCTGCTGCACTGAATTTGTCACAGAAATTAGATCTGATTATGTATTAATTTTTTGTATACAATTGCTTTGATTCTTACAACAATGAGAATAGCTTGATCATAATGGCAGACTTCTCGGCACATGGATGCAGAATAGATTACCATTGAACATGCTAAGAAAATACAATAACATGTACATGCTCAAGAGAAAAACAATTCATTACAACTACAATGTACTTCCTTTACAATACATGTACGTTTTTCCTTAGTTTGTCATTTACATTATCTGGTAAAAACCAGATCTACAATAAACATTCTCCATTTTTCTGTTGCTCAAGTAGATCTGAGACCACATCCTCACTCAGGGTGCTTTGCGCTACGCTGCATTTACCCCTGTAGGGGTCTCGCCATTTTTTACAGGATTCTTGTAAAAACCAAGAACTGTTCTATCAGACTGTTTTACTGATCGCAAAATGCATATTTATCTCGAAATATACTAATCAGTTATTCAATGTATTTCAAAACGCCAGTTTCACACAGGTTTCCCTTACAGCGCTAAATGGAGAGGCGCAAGCAGAACGAAATGAATGCCTGGTAGAGCTTGCTGACACCAACAACCCCATTCCCATGTTCTGAGTATACTGACCAATCACAGAGCTTCTCCACAAATTAGGGATGTATGTTTGAAACATCAAGGTCAGGCCACAACTGTGTGGAGAAGAAGGGCTGACCTCGAGTTATTATGAATAGAGAAATGTCAATGCCAAAATGTCATGCCAAATGTTATGTTTTCCAACATAAATGGCTGGATCTCGGAGCCAGATCTTAAATCAGCGACATGCAAGATGGCCAGTGGTTTTTTTTTTTTATCTGGTTTTAATCAGTTTGGTTGTTATGTTCTCACCTGTATAGAGAGAGTACTTTGAGCTGTGCTGACATTAGCACTGGTCAACGCTACTGGTCCAGTGCACATTCTAGCCAGATCACGGACAAACTGACAGTCTGGAATTCGGATACCCACAGAATGTACTCCCTGGTTGAGAGCAGGGTTCAGAGCGGGTGTCCTGTCAAACACAAGGGTCACCGGCCCTGGTAGGAGGTCACATAGCAGGTCTCGAGATACTGTCACCTTACCCCACCTGAAATACCGCAAACGTATCACCTAGAATAAATTATGATCTTATTCCCTCTAACCCAAAACAAGACTTTCACACACCCTTTTAAATATTTGCATGTTTTATCTGTTGTCTGATGTTTGTAGTTGTGTATGTTTTATATGTATGTGTGATTGCGTTTTAGCCCTACTGGGCACAACTTTCACGCAAAAACTATTCTATTCACAATGACGCTTACTGATGTCACTTTATTATGCAAACAATGTGCGCCATGATCAATAATTATTTAGGATTATTCTCTACAATAACAAATATGCGAACATATTCCTAATTTCCTATTATGTTGGGGAGCTTCTTGAAATTACGGCATACTTCTAGAGACTGGCATGCGGCATTTCAAACTGTGTGGCATGGTGCACTGAGTTGGAACTCTTAGGAACTCCCTGGCATTCATTTTCGAAGTCACCAAAGAAAGAATGGCATCTGGTTCGCCATACAATGGCACAGAGGGAATGGCATATCCATTCTGATCAGAACACTACACTGGGCATACATTGTAGTGTATCTCAATTGGATAACCGGCATATGCCATTCCTTTCAAGAACTCATGCCCTAATTTCAAGAAGCTCCCTTGCCAAACTTCAAGGCAATCCACCTATCCAGATGTAATTCTTTGAGGAAAGGTTTGCTTCAGAGCACCATATGTGATTCATACTTTTCCCCTCCTCCATATGCCTACAGTATTGGAATATGGTTAATCAGTGATAACCATAACTGGACTTATAGAAATAGACAAACTTCTGAGATGTACTCCACGTAAACATATTTAATGCACAAGCTTTCGACTCTCATGCCGGAGCCTTTATCAAGTGATCTGTTGAATTTCATAAAATTGCCAGTAAATATACAGATTGTCCAATAGTTTATCCGTTTCCATGGAAGATCGAATGTTATATAGCGATATACATCATTAGCTTTGAAAAAGTTGGAAGTATCTCCAACGAAACGTCAGCTCCACAGCAGTAAAGAAGTTGTTATCCATAGAATAGCCTTGTGTTATATACGCCGACTTCTAAATGCCTATCAAAGAAATTACACCATAGTGGTTTAATTGTTTACTTATTCCCATGGAGTTTAGAGTCTTGAAGTACGGCGACATAATACACAAAGCGTGTGACGTTCTGACTTTACATCACAGAGAACAGATAGCGTTACGACGTACAAATTAGCGTCCATTACGTCATAGAGGCCCGATCAGCGTAGCAAACGATGACGGCGTAATAAGCACAAACAGAGCAACGTTACACACAAATACATGTAGCTTACAATATAAGATATACCCGGTATATGCTTCAACGCTATATCACAACATATGCATATACAGTATTTAACTGGACTATTTGTCCAAATTATCATCAATGTAAACATGGTAAGCATAGTGTTCCTTTCTTGGAATAGTAGGACAAATTTGGTGCTTATATACCACAATTATACCAGTTATCAATAGTTAAATATATGTCCCATGCTGTAGGCATAAGCAGGAGAGAAAACGTACGAAAACCTATGCTACTTATGCTGAGGGTCATACGTCAATGCATCCGTCAGTGTACCAGAGCAAATCTTTTGTCTAAGAATTAAATCAGGAAAGGTGGATTAACATGATTTAAAAGAAAGTTATTAGAAATATCATCGCATAAATGATGGATGTTTCATGACGAAAAAGATTGAAAACCACTCAGGGATACATGAGAACCAGGTTTCTTCAAACCTTTAGTTTTAGCAGTTTACCTGTAAAGATCATCAACTTCACCCACACTAATAGCCACTGGTTTCAATATATCTCTTTGTTTGATGTCGTATAATTTTTTAATAGCTTCAGGATTTTGTGCCAGAGCTGCAACACCATAAATGGTATCCGTGGGGACAGCAATCACATGACCTGCCTCCAAGCTCTCCGCAGCCAATGAAAGTGGAGATGGTTCCTCTGTAAAAAAAATAAAAATAAAAAATAAATTAAAGTGCAGACAATGTATGTAATACCCTTCCAGATTCAGATAATGGTTCTACACATAATAGAAATACAATCATGGTACTCCCTCCTCTCTTTCCAGGAAATGTCTGAGTGGGGAATAGTTCAATCTTGAACGTCGCTCGCATGGGCTTACTCCATTGCTCGCATGGGCTTACATGGAGTAAGCCCATGCCATGTAAGCCCATGCGAGCGACGTTCAAGATTGAACTAAGTGGGGAACTGTCCATAACCTGATAACCCAACATAATTGTCAGTTTCTGTTTGATTCCGAGTTCTGGACATGAAGTTTTAGGCCCATGGCGTGGTGCTTTGTCATGAGAGATGGAACTCGGGGGTACATAGACACTGAGTTGAAGGGAGTACAGAATGAGCGACAGCCAACCAGACTACTGGCAAACAACATTTATAACAACAACAACAACATGTTATACCTCCTCCACCTTTGAGCTCCGGATACACTTTGACGATCCGCGCCATATTTGTAATGGTTTTAACAGAATGGTGGTGATAACCTGGCAGCCGACAGTGTCTCGTCAGACAGCTGAGTACCCTGCTAGACCATGTAATCATGTCGCAATCATTTCTAATATCTCTCTCTCTCTCTCTCTCTGTCAGTCACGTTGCATCACACGGAGGCGGCCATATTTGGCAAACTGCTCGCAGTTGATGCATTTTTTATTTCAGTAAAATTTCCTCTGTCAAAGGTATGACTAAATATCGAAAAGGACCGAATTCACTCAAAGGGACCGAAGGAATATATTACTCAGGCTTGGAATCTCTCAAATCTCTAGCGTGTAATTCCAGGCTGATCATATGTCTTACGTTCCAACTCCGACCCAGACAACATTCTTGAATGGAAATAGTGTTTGTTGTTGGTGATTGCTCATGGAGAGCAAGAACTTCGTCAGCCGCATGGGTTGGATTTTTCTGCGCCTCGTTCACTACAGAAAATAATCGGATAGGCACCTATTCGCCCGTTGAAGTTGGGCTGTGATTGGTCGCCAGTCTGACATGTGCGACAGATTTAAGATACAGACTGTCCCACATCTTAATTAGCGACATGTCCGATAGAGGAGCGGTTATTAAGTCTGAGTTTTAATCAGATTGAGCAGGATGCTGATGAGTGTGGACCGATGATGGTTGACTAGTGGTAACATTTATTATAAATAATATGCCCGAACGAACCTGGAACACCTATAGTCCACACAGGTCAATGGTGAAACGTTGTGCTTCCAGTCAATCGGCCTAACATTGTTTATGTCATGTATTGGTTTTAAAGTCTTGTCACAGGACAATGCACGCTATGTAGGCCTATAACGCTTACTTATTCATGGCAATAGAGAATCTTATCTTAAAAAAATAAAAAAATAAATGCATATAGAGTGTAGAACGAAAACCCAGCAGGCAAAACACCCACGGACAAGACACCCTCTGACAAAATCCCCCATCACATATTAGTTGCTATGCTACTTCACCGCACTGCGTGGTCTAATGGTTAGAGCATCGGCCCCGTAAGCGGTAGGCACTGGGTTCAATCCCAGGCTGGGACTTGAAAAATAGAACTTGTTGCTTCCTTGCTTATGCTCAGCATTGAGAGGATAGAACAAGGACTGGTTTGCTCGGTGTCAGTACAATATAATATACAATATATGTATAATGTGACTGAGTGGTGTGTCATGCCTGCCTACGGCATGATATTTCAGTGGGACAGCACTATAAAATGGCAGCATTAGATCTGCTCTGTTACAAGTATAGGTACCTCCGCCCCTCCCCGTCCCTTCTCTACCCCGTCGTGATATAGCTGAAAAAAATGCTGAAAACGATGTTAAACCCTATTCATTCAATCACTCACTCAGCACAAAAACGAATGTAAAACATAATATCTCAAGACAATGTTATTTGGCAGTCGTTTACACCATGCTATGTGTGATCGACAAACAGTCTGTATCGTACAGTAGAAGTTTGTAGTTTAAAACTGTACAGTAAATTAAAAATGCCAGAAGCTACTGTCTGTCCCACATAATATATCCGAGATGTTTTCGGCGATATTTCGGAGACAATTTATCAGACGACATTGAAAATTCAGACAGTAGATAATCTAAAAAGTACTAATTTTATTCCAATGTATCAAGAAAATCCTTCCAGTAGTTTTCAAGAAAACGCGAAAACAAAAATTAGATAGGAGAATTGTGAGTTAATTTTTGACGTCATGACGTCAAGCCTGCATGTTATAACATTGGCAGATGAACGTCATTGTGGTCCCAAAATAACATGGTAGGTATTGGTGATTTTCATCAATTCTCAACAGATTTTGAAGAGATATGGGGCAAAAATTAGTATTTTTTAGTTTATATACTGTTTGAAGTTTCAATGTTGTACGATAAATTGTCTCTGAAATATGAACGAAAATGCCTTGGATATATAATCTGGGACAGACAGTAGGGCACGTTCCTGCTTTGATAAGCAGAAGTAACCCAATCTATTATGGTCTCTTTCGGTATTTAGTCCAACCGCTCAGCTGTCCGTTACGATTGGCTGTCGCAGGTAGCTATGGCCGTACATGCAGCAGAGTCGAATTTAGTTTTCAACCATGTCAGGAGGATGTCCTGTAAGGTGAAGGTTGAGCAGCCAAGGTCAAGGTTGATATTCCAGCATGGCAGCTTTGCAGAAAACATCGTCCAGTACATTTTGTCGTTTGGAAAGTTTTCGAGTCGTTAAATCAGAAGTAGAGAAGCTCTACCACCGGTACCAGTACCCTATCAGAAAAAAAATTCATGCCAATAACACATCAAAGTTTTCAACGAGTGCAGGCGCATCATTGAAATCCGCAAAGCATCAGCCGATTTTATTCAGAAATCGGCATGTTGTTGGACAATTTAGCAGACGATGTATTTGTACCAGTGTCTGCAGACATGCCGATGAAAGTGAACGGATACCGGTACCCAAAGTTAGAATTTCTAAAGGACCACCATTTGAACACTTTATTGCCAACATTGATCCTAGTAAAACCGTATCATCCAATAAAATTATCAATGATTGTACTGTGCCTTACCTGAACAAGTCTGTTTTTCATGGAAATGACAGAAAAGGTGAGAAACCAAATACCCCCGACCTCCAGCATGGACACTGTGGTACAAAACACAGTAGTTGAATTGAATCGAAAGATTTGAATGGACACTTCAGGATGCAACCATTATCCTGGGCCTGAGTTGACGACCAAATTAGTGAATCAGTCAATCAATCAATATATTTATTGCACGACTCAGTAATACAGAGTATGGCAATGAACAAAACTTATTTACAAAAGGTAGAAAGTATATATACAATATATACAAAGAAATAGAAAAAAACGTGATATATTTTACAACCACCGCGTAGAGGGTGGTTGGAGCCCAGCTGGGAGTGCGGTTATATTTAATGTATATAGAAGATGTATAATTGGTGTAGGTAGGAGGAGATAGGTTTGTATAGATTTGCAGGGGGGGGGGGTGGAATATGCCAGTTAAGTTGGGGGTTCCTAGGGCTAATGTAATCAGGGTAATCTATTATGGTAATCTTCTATATAACCCCATACATGGACGCATGCATCAGAACTTCTGAGATCATCTCCACCCTCTCAGCGCCCCAAGATCATGGCCACCCTCTCAGCACCCCAAGATCATGGCCATCCTCTCAGTGCCCTGGGATCATGGCCACCTCCTCAGTGCCCCGAGATCAATGCCACCTCCTCAGCTCCACATGATCATGGCCACGCCCTCAGTGCACTGAGATCACGGCCACCCTCTTAGCACCCTGAGATCATGGCCACCCTCTTAGCACCCTGAGATCATGGTCACCCTCTCAGTGCCCTGAGATCAATGCCACCTCCTCAGCTCCACATGATCATCGCCAACCTCTCAGCACCCTGAGGTCATGGTCACCCTCTCAGTGCCCTGAGATCATGGTCACCCTTTCAGCACCCTGAGGTCATGGCCACCCTCTCAGCACCCTGAGGTCATGGCCACCGTCTCAGTGCCCTGAGATCATGGCCATGGCACCCTCTCAGCACCCTGAGGTCATGGCCACCCTCTCAGCACCCTGAGGTCATGGCCACCCTCTCAGCACCCTGAGATCATGACCACCCTCTCAGCACCCTGAGATCATGGCCACCCTCTCAGTGCCCTGAGATCATGGTCACCCTCTCAGTGCCCTGAGATCATGGTCACCCCCTCAGTGCCCTGAGATCATGGTCACCCTCTCAGCACCCTGAGATCATGGTCACCCTCTCAGTGCCCTCAGATCATGGCCACCCCTTCAGTGCTCCGAGATCAGTACATTTACTGCAGTCTATATTCCTTGTCTATTTCTTGCCATGTATGGACTTTTGTTTTTATGTCCTAGCTACCTTTGAGTGTAAAATATACAAGGTTTGATTAAGAAATAAAGACCGAGGAAGAGGTTTCAAATTTCCCAGATAAACACCAGTTGGCACGAGTCCAGCAGTTTAGACCCGAGGCCGCAGAGTCCATGAGTGCCAACTGGTGTTTATCTCGGAAATTTGAAACCGATTTCCGAGGTCTTTATTTCAATTCGGACATGCACAATCGAATATTTATTACAAAATTCTATTAAATTAGCTAAAATATGTTAGCATGTTCCTTCCACATTGATCAAAACATTTTTTGAATGGGGTGTCACATCCCAGCTGGTCAATGCGAACATTGTTGCAAACTGCGGGAAAGTATACATTTCGCGCACGCTCACTATAGTTATCCCCGCCAGCCAACAACGTCACAGCTCTGCAGGTGTTCGCCGGTGTTTATCGGGAATTCAACACCACTTTCGGTACAATGCTATAACATTGAGACGGACTGGAGGTATGTTCGAATAAAAGTTAAGCCTTAGGCATGTTAGATATATGTTTTAATCAGACAACTGTTACTTGATCAAATCATGTAAAATGGTCTACATGTTTATTCACAAACATTTCTCCTTAGTATACTTTGAAACCTATGGCTGTCAGATGAATGTGAGTGATACAGACATCGCCTGGTCAATACTACAACAACACGGCTATCAGAGAACTGACACGGTTACCGAGGTAATCATGATTTTGTTCATGGATTCATTTCCACATCTGACCTAATTTGGCAACTGGTGGTAAACTGCTTAAACAATGCTCACGCTAGATTTATACACAAAAAAGTCACATTACGATAAGTCCTCCAATAATTCAATCACAGGAAATGAATTGCCTCATCATAAAATCTGGGAGTGGTCAAATTTATTAGAAAAGGAAGTTAACATGATTGTCTAAAATTATGCATATAATCAATTATTATCTTTGCGTTTTTGGGGGTTTTTTGTTGGTTTTTTATGTTTTTTTTAATTATTTACATTGTACCCAACTGGTTAATTTTATCCACAAAATAAGCGGTAATCGCCATGTCATATTGTTGATTTCTGCCTACTCAAGTGTATCACTGTCTGTGTTTCAGGCTGATGTGGTACTTCTGATGACCTGTGCTATCAGGGAAGGAGCGGAGTCGAAAATCTGGAAAAGATTGCAGCATTTAAAGTCAATCAAGAAGAGGAGAAATACAAAGAAGAACAACTCACAGATGAAGATTGGCATCTTAGGTGAATGTCAGGCTAATTTTGGAGAGTTTATTTTATCATTTCTTGCTGAAATTAGAATTCCATTTTTAGATGTATTAATTACGAAAACGTGAATAATAATAATAATTTCATGAAAGACAAATGAAGCTGCATTCAGCAACTGGGATTTTACCCTTCTGCCAATTTTGACCTCAGGGTACATACACTATACACTACTAAATCTGAAATTCCTTTAGCTTTACGAACTCACATGGTACAATTACATCCCCAAATCACACCACACATGCGTCTCAATCACTTGGGGAAAGTCGAGGGGTTTTGATGTGCTCAGTCTCCTGTTTATTTATCATTTGACTTCCGTATGATACTAAACAGGCTGTATGGCAGAGCGACTGAAGTCTGAGATACTGGAGAAGGAAGAGATGGTAGATTTGGTGTGTGGACCTGATGCATATAAAGATCTGCCGAGGATGCTGTGTGTCACCACATCAGGACAGACTGCAGGTGAAACATAATAAACTGTCAGGTGTCACTCTACAGCTAGTGGCGTATTCATACATTTGTCCCATATAACACAGTTCATTATAAAGCGGGCTTCAGTATAGTGCATTCTAGCTCCAGAGGAACGATGCTACTATGCCTCGAGCTTAAATAGCGCACACAGAGAGCTTGCATATTCATATCCAAATATAGAATTCAAAATTTAGCCATGTGTCACACACAACAACTGTGATTGGACATTTAGGAATGACCATCAACACCCATCCGGGTGTCCTTTCAGCCCGGTGGGGCTCCCAGGGTTTGACCTAGGATGTCGTTGTGCACACCCCAGGTCATGGTAAGAATAGGCCTCAGCTCCTCAAACAGCTTGTCATAAGAGACAGCCAACTGAGGCACCCGTGGGGTTCCCGGGTTTGAAAAGGAATAGGACCCTACCCATGGGGTTCCCGGGTGTGAAAAGGAATAGGACCCAAGGTTGGGATATGACTGAAATATAGTTTGAAGTGACATTAAATCATATTCTCTGACTCACTTACTCATGAATGTGACAGCATCTGTCGATGACCTGGTGTAGAGCATCACTGTCACCTCGGCGACAATGGTATAGTGTGACCGGAGTTATGTCCCCCTGTATATGTCTGTAATATGTATTCTGCTGTTATGAAGACTCCCTATAGTTCAGTATATGTCAATATTTTGTTTCCAAACTTCAGCAATATAATGAGGGGCAATGGCACGCCTATTCTGACTTAGTTCCACCACCCCGAACTAAAATGAACTATTGTGTATAATAGAGCTTCTTCAATACTTACATTAAATCCTCTACTAATCTGATCACAGGAATTTTAATATATTCCCACCACAAAATCTGGGGGTGATAATTAGAACAGAAAGTTGACATAATGGTCAAAAATCATGTAGAGAAATCCATTATTTCTTTGTTATTTAATGATTTGAAAGGTGTTTTCAAATTTATTAGAACGTCTGATTGAATTTTGTCCAAAAACTTGTGGGTGATTGATTTTTAACAAGTTCAATAGGGTGATATAATTTACTGTACGCCTATGATAGGTACTATTTTATTTTATTTTTTACTTAGTCTCCACCACCATGTAATATTCCTATATTGCACAAATGGAGTATTTATTCCAATGTAATGGTTCTTCAGTCCTTAAGGCCCTAAGTTTTACATGCATGTTTGTACGGTTAGGCCTCTTGTATAATTTTGTACTTTTAATAAATTTTTATTTTCTTCTCCACCCAGTCAATGTGCTGTTATCCTTGGAGGAGACCTATGCAGACGTGTTACCAGTCCGGAGGAATGACAACTCTCCTACAGCGTTTGTGTATGTTATAACACTGTCAATAATATGTCAATTATTTATTGTAATGTCAGGTGGTAGTGGATTTGAGGTGTTACATGTATCAAATGTTATAAAAAAAATTGTTATATACAGTATAGGGTAGAAATAACTTAACCTTGTATGTGATGCCCTCGAATGTAAATCACAATCAAAAGAATGCTGCGCTAAATGCTGACAAGTTACGTGGAGAACAAGCATGCGACTCTTACGTGACTGCACATGAAGCTGCATTGAGGAAAATCGCTGTCGATGGAAAAAACCTTCTCGCATGGTTTCTAATATAATCATGGGGCATAATATAAATTTGGTAATTATCACATCTAGAAATATCAGCATATCTAATTTGTTTCATTCATTTGAAGTATTTAGAAGATTTTGTGCCAAAACCCAACTGAATTCTGATTCTTCGCTTATCTTACCTTAATAAGGATGTCTTATCAGACCAGCCAACCAAAGATTGGGCATTACAGAGTATAATGTCAGGCCAGATGATATATGGCGTCTGTGAAGGGCAGATAAGTGATGTTTATTTCCATATCTGAATTGGACCTGGATAGAGATGCCAAATTGAAGCACTTTTCAAATTCATTAGGAGACGAAATACTTCATATAAAACAAAATGAAGTAGACAAGCTGATATTTTCATCATCAATGAACCCAAGAAATATTTACAAAGGAAAATATATAAAAAAAAATGAAATTTGGCCTTTAACTCATTATGTAATATGTACATTTTGTGTACACACACAAGATTTCTTCATTGTCGATATGGGAGGAAACCATGAACATTAGCTTTTAGCTATCATATCAACACATCTATTGTTGGTTCCTCATTGTGTAAATCAGTTATAACTTCCTGTTGAACAGATCAATAATGAGGGGTTGTGACAACATGTGCTCCTACTGTATCGTACCATTCACAAGAGGTCGGGAGAGAAGCCGACCATTGACCTCTATCATGGATGAAGTCAGAGCCCTCTCTAATCAGGTATAATACACAAAATTTCAATTGCTTAGATGGTTATTTCAAGTAATTTTACATACTGAAATATCAGCCTTGAAAAAATTGATGGTCAATTGTATAAAAATGGAGGTATTTAGGGAGCTTCTTGAAATTGGGGCATGCTAGGAACTGGCATATGGAATTCCAAACAGTGGCATGTTGCGCCAAGTTGGAACTCCTAGGAACTCCATGGCATACCTTTTGGAACTCCGCAGACAAAGGATGGCTTATGCCATACCATGCAATGGCATGGGGTTGGAACAGATCAGAATACCAAACTGGGCATGGTATCTTATTTGGATAACCGGCATATGCCATTCCTATCAAGGAACTCCTGCCCTAATTTCAAGAAGCTCCCTTATTGGTAGGATTTCTCTCATAACAAAAATATATGACACCTCAAACATGTGACTAACCAAAACCAATCTTGGTTGGGGTCATATTTTTGTTACAAGAGAAATCCTCCCTATAATATGATTAATTATAAATCCAGCTTTTATGCAACTGACCATTACAATTTTTTCAGACTGATATGTAAGCTTTGGTTCGCACCTTTTCAACTAAACAAATAAAAATAACTTTATTACTGTCACACACAAGAGTTTTACTCCTGAAAAAGTTGCACATGCTTTGTCCTACTCGCTCAACTATTCATTTTGCACAGCTTTGCATGTTAGAAAATATAGGACTCTATATGTAGGTATAATGTATGGTTCACATAGTGTATGGATAAAGGAAATCCCTCTTTTATACTTGTACATTTTCAGTAAAGTCATATCTACTTGTTTGACAGCTTGTCATAAGAGGCGACTAACTGAGGCACCCGTGGGGTTCCCAGGTGTGAAAAGGAAAAAGACCCCGCCCGTGTGGTTCCCGGGTGTGAAAAGGAATAGGACCCAACGTCGTGATATGACTGAAATATAGTTGAAAGCGACGTTAAATCATATTCACTCACTCACTAATTGCTTTATCAACTTGTATAAATTGTAATTTGTTTTTTCAGGGTATTAAGGAGGTGACGTTACTCGGGCAGAATGTGAATAGCTATAGAGACCTGTCCGAACTCAGTCACCATGGTAACACGCCCACACAGCTCAGCGCTGGCTTTAAGACGATCTACAAAACCAAGAAAGGTGGACAGCGGTTCAGTGACCTCCTGGACAAAGTCTCACAGATTGACCCCGAGATGAGGATTCGCTTTACGTCTCCACACCCGAAAGATTTCCCAGACGAGGTATGGTTACTTGACTTACCTTACATAACAGTGTCTTCTCAAATTGTGTCTTTCCACAGGCCTTATCATGACTCCTTCCATATATGAACGCCACACATGAATCTGGGCATGGATCAGAACCGTATTGAAGATAATATCAAGTGTTCTTGTCCTGGTTTGCAGTACACTACACATATATCAATAACTGGACTATCACAAAACTTCCTTAATTTAAACCACACATTCATTTTAATTGCAGCAGCTGAGGGGTTTGAGCTCAGTAAGCTATATTTATATACCGTAATATCTCTAATAATTCAATAACAGAAAGTGAAATTTCCCATGAAATTTACAAAATGGTTCAAAATCATGCATACATGAGCAGTGTGACTAACGTCACAGGACCTACGACGTAGGGTTTGATGTGATTCATGTGTGTACTTGACATAAGACATGTTTTTGCCAATTTCGAGGTTTACAGGTCACCTAAGTGGGTCTGCCCCTGGGGTGGGGAAATCCTCCCGAGGGTAGTACATAGGTTGAATAAGTGTAGCATCATGTAAGCTCCCAGAATATATGGGGATTTGGGGATTCCTTCCAACGATAACCATTCTCAGATGGTCTGAATCTCGAATGGACCAGGCTTCCTGGTATCAGGGAAACTTCAAAAGTCAAAATGAAACATACAACCAAGGGTTCCCGATGGACATGACAGCGCACTCACTGAGCCATCAGTAAATAAAAAAAATTATTTATAAATCAAATTTTCATCAGAATTGGTTCAGCTCAGAACTTGGTCCCCTAATACTTCGTGCACAAAATCAAGGTTCTAATGTCAACGGTTCTCCTTATTTTGCCGACGAAAGGATTCTGATGGACTGACTGACTGACTCATTACCAGACAATTTGCAAAGGAGAGCTTACTTCGTAGGAATAATCCATTATTTCTTCAATATTTCAGTCATTTTAGAGGTGATCAAATTTATTAGAACCACTGATTGAATTTTGTCCCCAAAAATGGGGGTGATCGAATTTTGATAGGGGGATTGAATTATTGGAGGGATTACCATATCATCTTTAATGCTGTTCTTTGGTCTTCAACTCTTATACTCTATTTGAAACATATACTGTAAATTTATATGTGATTATCCCAGGTTTTGGAGTTGATAAAGGAACGTCCCAACATCTGTAAGCAGATCCATATTCCAGCCCAGAGTGGTAACAATGAGGTGTTATCAGCAATGAGGAGGGGTTACACACGAGAGGCGTATCTAGAACTTGTACAACACATCAGGCAAATTATACCAGGTTTGTAGTCCGGGTACCTCTGGTACCACAAAATAGTGCTGAAATGGTTAGTCGAGTATCTTTGAATGGTAACAAAGTCAAAGATATTCAGTTACAAAAAATGTAACTGCGTATCCGAAATTGACCCCTTTTAAAGTAAGAGCACTCGGCAAAACGTAACCTGAACTGTAGTGAATTGCTCCACAAGTAATTACTGAATAGATATTTGATTAGAACTTTACAGTCTTTCCGTACTCGACATGTTATTATCGGCTGGTGATGTGAATTTCACAGTAGACCACCGCTTTAATATTATGCTCGTTACGGGCCTTCGGACCAATACGAGGCATCCTGCTTCATCTTGTTAGGTCATTCGAGCCGAATCGGAAACGTGTTGCAGGTTACATCGATTAATATTGTCCTATTTCTTTCTTTTGTTTTCTTATAAAAGCTGAGAAATCACACTGTTCATTTGACCTGGGATGGACATAAAGGCAAACAAATGCCGACTGGTACTATCTGTGAAGTCAAAATGATCAAACGATCCATTCCACTGTTTCAGCTCTGAGAAGAGTGAGGTAGACGTAGAACACCTTCACAGGGTCTGTTTTAAGGACCAAAATTTCCTTCAGTTCTCCTGGAATGGGATCAATTTGTTCAATGTGTATTTACACGTTTGTCTGGGGTTGAAAGCTGTTGTAGAGAATTTTGTATTGTTTTCCAGATGTTGCCTTATCCAGTGATTTTATTGCTGGGTTTTGTGGGGAGACTGAAGAGGCCCACAAAGATACTGTGACCCTGATGAGAGAAGTCCAGTATGACTTTGCATTCTGCTTCCCCTACAGCATGAGACAGGTTAGGTATCTCTTAAACTGATCAATGTGCAAACAAGTAATTTGTTCACTTCTTGTAGCCCGTCTGGTAATTCAATGGTGGGAAATTTCACTTCTGTGATTGAGAAAGAGAGAATTAAGGTTGAACGTAATTTCCCGCCATAAAATCTGGATGTGATCAAATTTATTAGAACAGAAAGTTCAAAATCTCCATTATTTATTCGTTATTTCAGTGATTTTAGAGGGTGATTGAATTTTGTCCCCAATATTGGAAGGTGATTGAATATTGATAGGAGGATTGAATTATTAGATCTAAGATATTCACTATTTATATTTCAATAATGATATCATTATTTCAAACACATTGGTCCATAGAACAAAATACATGTATTTACTAAAGTTTAGTGAGTGGGAGAAACAATATAAATCGGTGAGTATTGATTTTTTTTTACTATGAAAGAAAATAATTATTGTGAGTGTAATAATTATACTATTAGTTTTCAAATTGTAATAAATTTATTTAAAAAAACTATAACTTCCCGTTCGTTTATGTGACCTGTTTAGAAGACGCATGCCTCCCATAGGCTGACTGATGATGTGCCTGAGGAGGTGAAGGCTCGGCGTCACATGGAGCTGGTCCAGGTGTTCAGGGAGGGGGCAGAGAGAGCCCACCACTCACTGATTGGACAACAACAACTTGTGCTTATTGAAGGGGTCAGTACCATCATTCTGTTAGTACTTAGTCTAGAATGTAATTGGTTGCTTGAACAACCAATCAGAGATAGGAGACGTGTACAGATCATTTGTATGAAACTATGAACCAGTCCAACTATACAGCTGAAGGTATATATACATGGGTAGTCATAAGAGTTGAGGGTCTGTTTCCTAAGGGTTGTTTCCGTAGTTTCCTCTGCATGGCCAAAATCAGACATCAGTGAGTTTTGATCTTTGGTCATAAATAGTTATAAAATCTTCAACACAAACCGTTCATAGTATATCTTCTCTAAAAACTGCTCATACAGTCAAGCCTTACTATGATGCACCTCGATATAGTGCTGATTCTGGTATAAGGAAATGCTCCCCAAATGAATAAATGCATATTATTTCATCCATTTTATCAGGCTGAAAATCTATAAGGTGGTACAAATTTGGTCCCTCAATAACATCATTCTGGAGACGTTACACTGTACCTCTCCATCTCAAGCCACAAAACCAGCTACAGAATTCAAGATGAAAGCCCATGTATATTATCCTCTTTCAGCTTTACCTCAACTACATATTTCAAAATGTATTATATTTGACCTACCTTCCAGAGAATATAATGAAGCAACCAGGTCACCCCCACACCCCCAGGATGAATTCCCTCACAAAAAAGGTCAAATGACTAGAGCTGAAATGAATGGCAAATTTTGCATTGGCGTATGAAGAAAATTGAGTGAAAATCCAGCCAATGACAGAGTTCCTGTAAAGGTTCATTGGTAAATGTATCGGCTGATCATCATCTTCAGTTTGCCCCAAAAACTAGAAATCACATTAATGGTTATTGTATGTGTACCCGTTTTGTATGACCTAGGAAAGTAAGAGATCTGCCCAGGATCTGGCTGGCAGGAATGAAGCTAACACCAAGGTGATCCTACCCAATGTGGACATCCCTGAACAGAGAGGCTCTGACACCAAACATCGACTGCAACCAGGAGACTATGTGGTGGTACAGGTGAATACAGTGGATACATAATCAGAGTTTTGTACACATGCTCAGTTTTCCTTAAACTGGCTCAATACACATTGGCTGGGCACTGCTCTCAGTCCTATATGCTCACACACTTGGGACCCTGTCACAATGTCATCTCACTTGAGACATGCTGAAAGCTTATCTGTTGGAGTGCCCAGTCTACAATACAAATATGAGCAGTAGGTCTACATTCATAATTTCCCTAGGTCTGCCTGAAAACCATTCAATACCCATGGTAACGTACAGGGATCCCATCCCAATTTCCTATCACAGATTTGAATAAATAGCATTCAGCTATGCCCTGTATTGATAATTCTTACCAAATTGCTTAATATGTGAGATAGTTATTGAAAATAAACCCTCTTTTACCCTCCTTTACAGATCAATGCAGCCAGCTCTCAGACGTTGAAGGGAATTCCCCTGTACCATACAACACTACAGGAGTTCTCAGCACACCAGAATCACTCCTCTCATCATACGCAGACTTCTTCAGATTTTGCAGTTTGATGAAAATATAGGCAGAAGCTTAGATTCTGTTGTTTCCAGCTGCCGACAGATCTCACACACTGAAATACCTGGTCCGTCTTCCCATCTTCCATGTAAGTGTCACACATAAAAGGAGAAGACAGTTTCTGGGTACAACAAGGAGTCTAAGAAGGTGGCTGTTCAGTAATACTGACCTGTACGATATAATATTGCCCAGAAGAGCGACCAGATACCTGGGCAAAATGCAAGTCTGTTTGACATTTCACTATGTTAGTATATTAGAGGAAGAAAACGGGTGACTATTCAGTAATACAAAAAAGGTCCAGGCAATATAATCTTGCGCAAAAGAGCGACCAAATACCTGGGCCAAATCTCAAGTCTGTTTGACCTTCCACTACTCAGGGGAAGGAAAGGGTCTGGCATAAAGAGCATCCACATCTTCTGACCCCCAGAAAGGATGTGCAGCCATGTGAAACCGTCGGGTCTTCTTATGGCAGGAAGAACATTCAGCCATGTGGACATCTTTTGACAGCAGAAAGAACATCCAGCCATGTGGACATCTTCTGACAGCAAAAAGAACATCCAGCCATGTGGACATCTTTTGACAGCAGAAAGAACATTCAGCCATGTGGACATCTTTTGACAGCAGAAAGAACATCCAGCCATGTGGACATCTTCTGACAGCAAAAAGAACATTCAGCCATATGGACATCTTTTGACAGCAGAAAGAACATCCAGCCATGTGGACATCTTCTGACAGCAAAAAGAACATTCAGCCATGTGGACATCTTTTGACAGCAGAAAGAACATCCAGTCATGTGGACATCTTCTGACAGCAAAAAGAACATTCAGCCATGTGGACATCTTTTGACAGCAGAAAGAACATCCAGTCATGTGGACATCTTCTGACAGCAAAAAGAACATTCAGCCGTGTGGACATCTTTTGACAGCAGAAAGAACATTCAGCCATGTGGACATCTTCTGACAGCAAAAAGAACATTCAGCCATGTGGACATCTTTTGACAGCAGAAAGAACATCCAGCCATGTGGACATCTTCTGACTGCAAAAAGAACATCCAGCCATGTGGACATCTTTTGACAGCAAAAAGAACATTCAGCCATGTGGACATCTTTTGACAGCAGAAAGAACATTCAGTCATGTGGACATCTTCTGACAGCAGCAAGAACAGCCAACCATGTGGATATCTTCTGACAGCAGAAAGAACATCCAGCCATGTGGGAATCTTCTGACATCAGGAAGAACATCCAGCCATGTGAACATTTTTTGAAAGCAGAAAGAACATCCAGCCATGTGGACATCTTTTGACAGCAGAAAGAACATCCAGTCATGTGGACATCTTCTGACAGCAGAAAGAACATCCAGTCATGTGGACATCTTCTGACAGCGGAAAGAACATCCAGCCATGTGGACATCTTTTGACGGCAGAAAGAACATCCAGCCATGTGGACATCTTCTGACAGCGGAAAGAACATCCAGCCAGGTGAACATTTTTTGAAAGCAGAAAGAACATCCAGCCATGTGGACATCTTTTGACGGCAGAAAGAACATCCAGCCATGTGGACATCTTCTGACAGCGGAAAGAACATCCAGCCATGTGGACATCTTTTGACGGCAGAAAGAACATCCAGCCATGTGGACATCTTTTGACAGCAGAAAGAACATCCAGTCATGTGGACATCTTCTGACAGCAAAATGAACATCCAGCCATGTGAACATCTTCTGACAGCAAAAAGAACATCCAGTCATGTGAACATCTTCTAACACTAGAAAGAACATCCAGCCATGTGGACATCTTCTAACAGTAGAAAGAACATCCAGCCATGTTGCATCTTCTAACAGCAGAAGGAACATCAAGCCATGGAAAACCTTTACATCTTCTGTTGGCAGAAAGAAATCCAGATATGTGAAACCTTCACATCTTCTGTTGACAGAAAGAACATCCAGCCTTGTGAACATCTTCTGAAATCTCTTACATCGATTAAATTGCTGTATGAATCTGCCAGCCATGTGAAACATTCAGATGTTGTTATGACATAATATAACATATGTAGGATAGCATACAGGACATCATCCATGGCACTTTCGAGACTTGAGACCCAGGTCTATATTGCCTACAATAAACTCTAGGGATCGTATATAAGAAGCTTGATTATGAACATTCTCGTTTCAATTGATACCCGGTACCAGGTGGGCATGAGGTCACTTTATACTTATTAAGTTTGCTTCTATTGTGTATCTACAAACAGTTTGTCAAATCACCTTTCTCAAATTATAGATCTTCGTGGTGATTGAATGGTTTGAATTTTACGGTTTCTGATGTTCTCGATTACAAATTTGACATACACATTGAAAATGCTTGAATGTTCATATCCCAGAGAAGAACATCTTACATATTTTGACCAATAAATGTCTGTAATGATTGCCACAGAACTCCCACAGAGTCTACATGTTCATGCCCAATCACGAATTAAAGTTTTAGTCACGTGCTAAAACACACATCCTGAATGGCAATTGGTGATTGATTGCCACAAGCCTTGGAAAGCTGTTGTCTTGACAATGAGTGCTTGCATGAATATGCACCAACCATGATTTAAATATTAAGACTATGCACCTAGTGTTTGTCGACAGTCTCCAATATAGACCTGATTGTAAAGAAGCCAGTATGGAGCAGGATGACTGAAACTCAAAAGACCGGATTAAAGTGAGGATCAATTCTACTCGAATAATGTTCACATGAACCTGCTTTATTTGTGACCCCATAAAAGATACGTTTTGTCCACATGTTGTCCATATAAACGACCCGAGCATAACAGATATATTGTATCTCCTACTGTACACATGAATGTTCTCTGGTGATCTATTTGTACATTTACATTTTGCTATCTAACATATTCATGCCTGTCCATGTCACATGTGGTCAACACGGGGATAAAGTTTATCTGTTATATCCGAGATCATTCATGGGACAACACGCGGAAAATATATTTAAAGATATTTCTTCTCATTTAGAAAGTGATCGTATTAGTATTTTCGTTATTTTGGGAGTACACTAGTGTTGCACAGATTGTAGTGCTGAAAATTGGTCGAGTCCCTTGCGGGATTCGAACCAGCAACCGCCAGAGTATATGTTGACGATCTAAACCACAATGGGCCTCCTACAAAAATAGGAGGTAGCAGACTGGTTGTCTTGAAGGCGAACATACAGTATCCCTCTGATGACCGTATGACATAGCTCTCGTAGCTGAATACACGAAGATATCTTTTGTCATTTAGAAAGTGATGGTATAACAGTATTTTTGTTATTTTAGGATTACTCTATCTCGGTATAGTATATTTACTGAAGACATGACGCCTTCAAGCAAAGCGATTACAATTAAGATTTCCAATTTCCCCGAAACCTGTGCTATATATTGTTTAAAATAATGTTCGTTAAATTATGAGACATAAAGGACGTGGTTCGTGTTGGCGAGGGTTTGACCATCTATGAGGTAGGGTTAAAACGCCAATAATCCAATATTACCTATAAAAGCGACTTTTCAGTTTAATATCACAACACGGTCTTGTTGTATGCCCATGAAAATTATGTGGCTCTGGGTCTTCAGATTCTTGAATAACTGTCGTAAAGTAGCGTATTTGTTCAAAAATCATCAGTGTTGAGATGAAAATAATTCGCTTTTCTCTCTGGAAACGTGAAGCCAGTTGAGAACCACAGTTACGGTCTTCTTTGGACAACAACTAACAATTGACACGATAAATGTTTCGGTGTAAAGTGTTTACAGAGAGAAAAGAATGTTTTTATTTCGAAATTAACGATTTTGCACAAATCCATTACTTTAAGATGTTGTTATTCAAGAACCAGTGCCCCATACAAGATAGTGTTTCCCATGAACTGGAAAAAATGCTTCCATACGTAATCTCATTGTTGGCACTCCAATCTCATTTTTGCACTCCAACAGCCTGTCAAAAATATTTGGGGAGTTTCGTCTAAAAATCCAAGCAAAACTGGATAAAATGCACAATTGCCCATTTCCTAACACTCGTATAAAAAATTGATGAATCTCTTGTTAACATTCGGTTTACGAGAATTGAGTGGCTTTTCTCTACCGAGAATAACTTTTTAAGCAGAAACAAGAAATGTTCATGAACGCAACACGTGTTCACACAATTTTGTTTTTCCATACCGCGCACCTTCTTTAAACTAAATAGCCAGATCTATTTCTTGGATGCTGTTGTAATGTCTAAAATTGTTGGTAAATTGTTGGCAAATTATACAGCCTAAATTATAGTGTGGTCATGTTATTGTTAATATTCCAATATCGGACAGTAATGGGATATCAAATATGTTAAAAGAGGAGAGTTCATATGAAGAAACCCTTCAGCTTTCTTCATGTGTTCATAAAACATTTTCTCTTCTTGGATCCGCTTATTGGCAACTGGCCAGATTGAATCAGCGATGCAAACGTGGGTGGCTGACCGGATTTGTTGATCTGTTATTGCGTAGTTCGTCAATACAGTATGACGTATCTAGCTTCATTACAAGCTCTATTGAAATGCATATCCAGATGCTGACCATTGTTCAATGCTGACAACTTCCATCACCTCTACCTAGCCAATTTATGTTTCCTGGTTCAGTCCCCGTACTCTGGTGCAAATTGGCATAAATGCAGTCGGTTGTTTACTGATTAAGCCCGTTAATAGAACCCCCTCCACACACACACACACACACCAACTGTTAGTTGCATGGTCAGAGAGGGACGGGATCTGCGAGCAGAGATAATGTATTAAATTATTTAGTAATGTTGAAATATTGAAGTAAAGGCTACAAGATTTACAAATAAGCGAAAGTTAATACTTCACTGTGACAAAATTGCTTTTAAATTAATAGTTAGGGATATTTTGGTTCACATTCTTCCAAAAGCACCAAATTTGGCCCATATGTCGCCCATACCATACTATTTCGATTTTTGACGGGCGCCAAGACGGGCGCCCTCTAGGGCCGCCATATTCGGCGAAATTCAATATGGTCGCCATCCTGGTTATAGTTGAATAACTAAAAGGGCTAGAAATGTGAATAATAGCACTTTTTAGTGGTTTTTGGGGTCGGAGAATCTGATTGTGATCTTATTTCAACGATTTTAGGTCAAGGTAACCTTTTAGGTCACCCTAAAGGGCATTTTGGGGACAAATTCGCCATTATCAGTGGTTTTGGGGCAAGATATATAAACTGCCTCATTGTCCCCCGCTACTTAGTAGGGGGGGGGGGGGACTTAGAAACACCGGTGTCCGTAATTCCGTAAGATTTTCTTGTCCGGACAATAACTCGTGAATGATTCAACCGATCAACTCCAAACTTGGGATGTGCCTTGACATTGGCGAGAGGACGGTTGGGATTGTTTTTCAGCAATGTGCGTAATCCAATATGGCCGCCGTCAGCCATTTTGGATTATAAGCAGTTCGATCTTAGATTTTCTTGTCCGGACAATAACTCGTGAACGATTCAACCGATCAACTTCAAACTTGGGGTATGCCTTGACATTGGCGAGAGGACGGTTGGGATTGTTTTTCAGCAATGTGCGTAATCTAATATGGCCGCCGTCAGCCATATTGGATTATAAGCAATTGGATCTTAGATTTGCTTGTCCAGACAATAACTCGTGAACGATTTAACCGATCAACTTCAAACTTTGGATGTGCCTTGACATTGGTGAGAGGACGGTTGGGATTGTTTTTCAGCAATGTGCGTAATCTAATATGGCCGCCGTCAGCCATATTGGATTATAAGCAGTTGGATCTTGTCCGGACAATAACTCGAGAACAATTCAACCGATCTACTTCATATGTGGGGAGTGCCTTGACATTGTTGAGAGGAGGATTAGGATTGTTTTTCAAGGACGTGCTTGATCCAATATGGCCACCATCAGCCATACTGGATTTCATTGGATTTTAAGCAGTTTGATCTTGTCCGGACAATAACTGGAGTACGATTCAACTAATCTACTTCAAACTTGGGGAGTGCCTTGACATCGGTGAGAGGACGGTTGGGATTTTTTTCAGCAATGTGCATAATCGAATATGGCCGCCGTCAGCCATATTGGATTATAAGCAGTTGGATCTTAGATTTTCTTGTCCGGACAATAACTCGTGAACGATTCAATCGATCAACTTCAAATTTGGGGTGTGCCTTGACATTGGTGAGAGGACGGTTGGGATTGTTTTTCAGCAATGTGCGTAATCTAATATGGCCGCCGTCAGCCATATTGGATTATAAGCAGTTGAATCTTGTCTGGACAATAACTCCAGAACGATTCAACCGATCTACTTCATACCTGGGGAGTGCCTTGACATTGTTGAGAGGAGGATTAGGATTGTTTTTCAAGGACGAGCTTAATCCAATATGGCCACCATCGGCCATACTGGATTTCATTGGATTTTAAGCAGTTTGATCTTGTCCAGACAATAGCTGGAGTACGATTCAACTGATCTACTTCAAACTTGGGGAGTCCCTTGACCTTAGTGAGAGGATAGTCATGTATTATGTTTTATGGATGTGCATAATCCAATATGGGTGCCATCCGCTGTATTAGATTATGTTAAGCTCATCAGCGATATCTCCATTTTCAAATCATACTCTTATCAATGATATGAGATATCATCGACAAAAAAAACCCGACCATAGAGGTCCATGGCTCCCGCAGCAGCAGCGCCAGTTATGGTGGATGTAATCCACCATAACTGGTGCTGCTAGCGGGGGACATGGACCTCTATGGTCGATTTTTCTATTGGTTTCCAGGGTTGAGTAACCCGAATCTGGCCTTATTTTGGCGATTCGGAGCAATATTTCATTTGAGAGTCGCGATAGAGGTCATCCGAACCAGAGGTCAATTGTAGGTATAACACCAAAAGAACCACAAATAATACCATAGAGGTTTGTGGCATTCTCCGATTCTTATCCTATTTTGAAGATTGAGGTCAACCCATTTTGGGGTCAAAGGTCAAAGATCAACAGTTACCACTAACAACAATCGAACGAAGAGTATTCAGGAACAAATTATATTACAATACTCCGGAGATGACATCTGCTGACAAAATGCTATAACTATGCCGCTACGCCGCTATGTGTATTTAAATGTTCGAAATACAATACAAAGACCGCCTTAGCAACAATATACCAATGATTATTGGTATCTATACCTTCTGGCTTGCGCTATCAAGGAACTGTGAAGTCGGGTCGCACCCAGTAAGGCTGTGGAAGAGGGGTAGTGCCAAGGATTTGACGGACCGAGAACGGAACAAACGGTGTGGACTGAATGTCACAATATTTCTTTCCAGTACCGAAGTCCACCAAGAGTTCCGCTAGACCGAGGGTCTTCAAAGACCGGACATCGCTGTCCATCGTGCGAACATAGGCCGTTGTATGACCCTTCTCCGTGGCATGTGCTAGATGCAGGAGGACCCTAGTGTCCGCCTCGGAATGGTTGCACGGTTGAAGTATTGCGAGGTCATAACGCCTGTTGAAGAACACGGACTCCAAACGGGTACACAGAAGGAGCTTTCCGCTCATGTCAGTCTTGGACATCTGTGTGCTGATGAATGAGAACGGCTCCTTTTTGTTAACATCTTTTAAGAAGCCGCTGATCCATTCATACTTCGGGATTTTAGGGGTTCAGGAAAAAGTATTGTGGCATTCCAGTCCAAACCATCTGTTCCGATCTTGGTCCGTCAAAGTCCGTGGCACTACCTCTCTTTCATAGCTTAACGGGGTGCAAGACGACTTCACTTTTCTTGGATGTGGCTAAAAGACCGCCTGGGCGTATATCGGACCCCACCGACACACTAGTTGCTCTCACGCATGATCCTGACACTCTCGAGTCCTTGCATATGGAGCTTATAGAACGCTTCATCGTACTCATGTACAGCAAGGGATGTGATGCAGCCGGTGTCAATGAGGCCAAGCATCACCTCTTCACTACTGCAACCAGATCGCTGGAAAACATCCCACCTCCCAAGCCGCGCTTTTGCAGCATGTGAAGCGAGCGCTGCTGCAAGCGAGTTTCTACTGGAGTCGCTTCACTCCAGCAGGGAATCCCGGACTTCAGTGAGTGGAGCTGGCACAAAGATTGCACCAGTACATGGCAACCGCTATGGACCACTCTCAGCGACACTTCTATGGCATATGTCATTCTCATGCACTGAGGCTGACTCAAAGCATGCACGGGAAGGTGCAAATGCAACTGTGCCGATGTCCGATACATGACCCTCTGCAAATGCGAAGGCGGGTGCGTTAATAACTTGGGCGATGATGACAAGTATTATTTATTGCTGGCATCATAGAGCGCAAGCCAGAATGCATAGGTAGTAAAAGTAATCATTGGTATACTGTTGCTTAAGCGGTCTTTGTTTTGTATTTTGAACATTTAAATGCACGTAGCGGCATAGTTATAGCATTTTGTCAGCAGATGTCATCTCCGAAGTATTTTAGTAACATTTGTTCCTGAATAATCTTCTTTCGATTGTTTTTAGTAGGAACTGTTGATCTTTGACCTTTAATTCTCAAATGAGGTGACCATGACCTCAAATCGTCAAAATCAGGTCAGAATCTAATTCTCCGATGCCGCAAAGCCCTGTGGTATTATTTGTGATTCTAGCCCTTTTGATGTTTCCTATAATTGACCTCCGGTTGACCTCTGTTTCGGGGGACATCTGTCAAGAACCTCACATGCAATATTGCCTCAAATTGTCAAAATATAGCCAGATTCGGGTTACTCAACCCCGAAAATCGATAAAATGAGTTAGTTTGTATATCTCGACTAAAAACCACGAAAAATGACGAATTTGACCCAAAAATGACCTTCAGGGTGACCTTGACCTCAAATCGTTGAAATAAGATCAGAATCAGATTTCCCGACTCCGATAACCACTAAAAAGTTGTATTATTCATGATTCTAGCCATTTTATTGACTGACCTCTAACCCGGGTGGCGGCCATAATGAATTTCGCCAATATGGCGGCCCCAGGGGGCGACTACCTTGGCGCCCGTCAAAAATCGAAAAGGTATGGTATGGGCGACATATGGCCCAAATTTGGTGCTTTTGGAAGAATCTGAACCAAACAGTCCCTTTTATGCCCTAACAGCCCCGACTATAAGGAATATTCCTTAAAATTCAATAAGGAATATTCCTTAAAATATTCCTTAAAATTCAATAAGGAATATTCCGTAGCATGTTAAGGAAATTCCTTAACATGGTAAGGAATATTCCTTGATTATGTTGAGGAATATTCCGCTGGTGTAATAGTCGGAGAATATTCCGTAACTTTTTAAGGATTTTCTTTTCTGTGTTCGCAATGTTCTTGCATACCTTGGATATATATATTTAGTCTATATCGGTTGGGTATGGAACCATTTTTGTGCTGCGCTACTGTAATAAAGTAGACACTCTTCATATAACCATCTTAAAGTATTATATTGTGGGACCGTTGTGCTCCTTTGATGGTCCGCTGTGGTGTGTTGTGCATGGGTCCGTTGTGCTGATTTGGGAATCCGTTGTGGTATCGATTGTGGCCCGTTGTGGTAATTAGCAGGTCCGAAAACAATGTCCAAAGTAGTATGCAATGCGTAAATTCGCGTAATAGCGCCTCACTGCGCATGCGCAGAACCTAAAATTGGGGCGGTTTTGAGGGGTATTGGGGCGTTGTGCGCAGGTGAATGGGGCGTGGCCTATGAGTGCACTTGACCTCATTGGTTTTTTCAAAATGGCGGCTTGTTTTTGTATGTGATGGGTGGTCGGTTTCAAGATGGCGGCCAGTTTTTGTGTCGTGTGTGGTAGGAGGTGTTACCAAGATGGTGTGGGTCCAAGATGGCGGCCAGTTTTTGTGTCGTGTGTGGTAGGAGGTGTGACCAAGATGGTGTGGGTCCAAGATGGAGGCCAGTTTTTGTGTCGTGTTGTCGAAAAAAAAAAGTTCCGGCAAAAAAAAAAATGTATTCATGCGCGGTGATGCGGTTTGGCGGTGATTCGGTCTCGGGAAAAAGCTTCCGCGGAGAAAAAGTAGTCCCTAGATAAAATGGTCCGATTGGGTCGAGTGAGGTATCAAAGTGAAGGTGAAGTGAAGGGGCATCTAATGGGCTGGGTGTGGGGTTGACATATCGGCCTTCTGCGCATGCGCGGCGGCCGAAGGGTATGAAAATAGCCTTTTTGGAGCTATGGGAGCCCCTAGTTGACCGATGGGGTCGAGTGAGGTATCAAAGTGAAGCATTCATGAAGGGGCATCTGATGGGCTGGGCGCGGGGTTGAACTATCGGCATTCTGCGCATGCGCGGAGGCCCAAGGGTATGGAAATAGACGTTTTGGAGCTAGGGAAGCCCCTAATGGACCAATGGGGTCGAGTGAGGTATCGATGTGAAGCATTCGTGAAGGGGCATCTGATGGGCTGGGTGTGGGGTTGAAATATCGGCATTCTGCGCATGCGCGGTGGCCCAAGGGTATGGAAATAGCGGTTTTGGAGCTAGGGGAGTCCCTAATGGGCCAATGGAGTCGTAGGAGGTATCAAAGTGAAGCATTCGTGAAGGGGCATCTGATGGACTGGGCGTGGGGTTGAAATATCGGCATTCTGCGCATGCGCGGTGACCCAAGGGTATGGAAATAGACGTTTTGGAGCTAGGGCAGCCCCTAATGGTCCAATGGGGTCGAGTGAGGTATCAAAGTGAAGCATTCGTGAAGGGGCATCTGATGGACTGGGTGTGGGGTTGACATATCGGCCTTCTGCGCATGCGCGGTGGCCCAAGGGCATGAAAATAGCCTTTTTGGAGCTAGGGGAGCCCCTAATGGTCCAATGGGATCGAGTGAGGTATCAAAGTGAAGCATTCATGAAGGGGCATCTGATGGACTGGGTGTGGGGTTGAATTAGGGTCATTCTGCGCATGCGCGGTGGCCCAAGGGTATGAAAATAGACGTTTTGGCATCTAGGGGAGCCCCTAATGGTCGAATGGGGTCGAGTGAGGTATCAACGTGAAGCCTAGGTGAAGGGGTATTTGATGGCTGGGTGGGTGCATGTAAAATTTTTCCTGAAAAAAAAAATACGGAACACGGACTTTATCGAAAAACCTGGGAAAATGCCTATATGGGGTATGAGGGGTATATAGGTCGCCGGGCTTAACGGGGCTTGTCTATCAACAGAGTTATCTTTCCCTAGTTCCAGGGTGGGTGTATGTAAAAATTTTCCTGAAAAAATACGGAATACGGACTTTATCCTAAATTACGGGAAAATGCCTATATGGGGTATGGGAGGTATAGGACCATCCTGGGAAACGTACTTCTATACATTTGCGGTAGGGTTGTGGGGTCTCGTTTTACTCGTCTCGTCATTTAGAACATGATAGGAAGTGTCCCCGTGCGAATCGGTGAAATTTTTGAAAAAAGTCACCGAACCCCATATAGTCCCATACTGAGGGTATAGGATCAATGTTTGTCCCCCTGGGAAACGTACTTCTATACATTTGCGGTAGGATTGTGGGGTCTCGTTTCACTCGCCTCGTCATTTAGAACATGATAGGAAGTGTCCCCGTGCGAATCGGTGAAATTTTTGAAAAAAGTCACCGAGCCCCATATAGACCCATACTGGGGTATAGGTTCAATGTTTATCCTACTGGGAAACCCACTTCTATACATTTGCGGTAGGGTTGTGGGGTCTCGTTTTACTCGTCTCGTCATTTAGAACACGATAGGAAGTGTTGCGGAGCGAATCGGTGAAATTTTTGAAAAAAGTCACCGAGGCCTGGGCAGGCCCATAGGCCTATACTGCATGGCTATGGGTGTATAGGCCCATACGGGGTGGACATGTTGGAGTCTAGGTGGGCCACTCATGGTCCAATGGGGTCGAGTGAGGTCTTACTTTGAAGCTCTCGTGGAGGAGCACTTGACTACACTAATGGTTCGTCCGTGTTCAATAGTCTGCGCATGCGCAGTCTGGCCCGTAGTATAGAAACCAGGCATTTTGGGTGCTAGCGTGGTGGGGCGCTTGGGCTGAGGTGACGAGCCAATCACGTTCGAATGGGTCGTGTGAGGTGTCAAAGTGAAGCTTGTGTGGGGTAGAGTCAGAATGGTGCTTTCAATGCATGTCGCGCCAATCTGCGCATGCGCAGTTGGTTGTAGCGGCAAAGTGGCCATTTTCGGGCAGTATATGAAGGTATTTGGGGTCGAGATGGGCCATTCACGGTTCGAATGCGTCCTGGAAGGTGTCATCTTGTAGTTCTCGGGGTGTACATTCCGATTTGAGGGATGTTCGCGTCATCTGTGACGTCATCGGTACGAGTAGTAGCGAAAGTGGCCATTTTCGGGCAGTACATGGAAGGTATTTGGGGTCGAGATGGGCTATTCACGGTTCGAATGCGTCCTGGAAGGTGTCATCTTGTAGTTCTCGGGGTGTACATTCCGATTTGAGGGATGTCCGCGTCATCTGTGACATCATCGGTGACGTCATCGGTACGAGTAGCAGCGAAAGTGGACATTTTCGGGCAGTACATGAAGGTATTTGGGATCGAGATGGGCTATTCACGGTTCGAATGCGTCCTCGAAGGTGTCATCTTGTAGTTCTCGGGGTGTACATTCCGATTTGCGGGATGTTCGCGTCATCTGTGACGTCATCGGTGACGTCATCGGCACGAGTAGTAGCGAAAGTGGACATTTTCTGGCAGTACATGAAGGTATTTGGGGTCGAGATGGGCTATTCACGGTTCGAATGCGTCCTGGAAGGTGTCATCTTGTAGTTCTCGGGGTGTACATTCCGATTTGAGGGATGTCCGCGTCATCTGTGACGTCATTGATGACGTCATCGGTACGAGTAGTAGCGAAAGTGGACATTTTGTGGGTGCGTGAGGGTGAGTTTGGTGAGATGCACCATCCTTAGTCCGAATGCGTCGTGTGAGGTGTCATTTTGTAGCTCTCGGGGTGTACATTCCGAATTGAGGCATGTCCGAAGCATCTGTGACGTCATCGATGACGTCATCAGTAGGAGTATTAGCGAAAGTGAGCCTTTTTTGGGCAGTGCAGGAAGGTATTTGGTGTAGAGATGGACCATCCGCGTTGCGAATGCGTCGTGTGGGGTATCATGTTGTAGCTCTCGGAGTATAGACCCTGATTTCAGGGATATTTATAGCATCTGTGACGTCATTGGTGACGTCATTAGTACAAATTGTAGCGAAAGTGGGCCTTTTTTAGCAGTGAAGGATGTTATTTGGTGTAGAGATGGACCATCCGCGGTCCAAATGGACCGTGTGAGGTGTCATCTTGCAGCAACGCCCACCAACACCATTCTTAATGCTTCAACGCCCTGGTGAAATAGCTCAGAAGCTCTGATATTCCATGGAATTGTCACTAATTCTTCGAAATGCGGTGATGCCAACAACAACAACAAGGATGACACATGAGAGAACAACAACAACAAGAAGTTTTTTTCATATATTTTATTTTCCCCAATGTTACATCACACCCACGCTGGGGGAGCCGCGTTGGGTATATTTACAATTCAAGAAGATTCTTATCCAATCAGAGGCCACCATTTGCATGTTTCATGTTCGTTCCTGTCCGTTAGATGTATTCTTGTCCAATCAGAAGTCTCCATTTCAGAAAGTGCCATCTGAACCGTTTATTCTAATCATCGTCGGGCAGGCCATCTGAACCGTTTATTCTAATCATCGTCGGGCAGGCCAGGATACCGTTGAGGCAACATATCCTCAGATAGTTGTTTGCGCATTCTGAGTATCTATCAGTGCATGGGTGAATACTTTCATCCGATGGGGGTGGTGGTCAGTTTAACCACGAAGAACGCAACATTGGTCATTATCTCCACTATCCACTTGGTGTTACAATTCAAGAAGACTCTTGTCCAATCAGAGGCCACCATTTGCATCTGTCATATTCGTTCCTGTCCGTTAGATGTATTCTTGTCCAATCAGAAGTTCCATCTTCGGCCATGTTCGCTTTGAACCGTTTATTCTAATCATCGTCGGGCAGCCCAGGAAACCGTTGAGGCAACATATCCTCAGATACATGTTTGTGCATTCTGAGTATATATCAGTGCATGGGTGAATACATTCACCCGATGGGTTGGTCGGTCAGCTTGGTCACGAAGAACGTAACATTGGTCACACTGTCCACTCTCCACTTGGTGTTGGGGCGTTGTTGTTGGGCCCATTCCAAGGGATCCACGGTGTTCAGTTTCTCCAGCATCGTCTCTAGCGACACACGGTTAATGATGGTAAACGGTTGGTCAAATACCCACATGTTACTGCTCGGGTAAAAGTATCGGACTTGGTCTGTCTCCTTATGCCGCAGCACATAACCAAACGCCAGATTCAATTTGAAGGCCGTAGTTTGATCTTTGAAGATGGCTTCCACGTAGCTGCGTAGACGGGCGAGGTCGGTCAGTCGGAAATTGTAGATATATTGAATAGGGCGATGACGGTGGAAACAGTGCCGTATCATGGACCAATGGCGCCGATAAATGTCACTCACTGGCTGGGCGCCCTGTAAGAGATCGCTAGGAACATTTATGGGCTCGTCCAGAAAATGTTCGATGTTGTCAGGCGTATGACTCGAAACCGTAACGGAGGGGTCCGGCTGGATATCCAGGCCCTCCTGGACCGTGGGTATAGGTAGGCTCTTCGTCATCGCATCACCAGTGGCGTTCGTCTCTCCGGGTTCATCTTCACTGGGTCTGACCTTCCGCGGCCCCTCTTTAGTGGAAAGTTGTCGCCCAAACCGTAGAGACGGGGCATGCATCAAACGTTGGTGCTGTCTAAACCGACTGGGTCGTTTGAAGAGTCGACCACAATCATTACATAGTACCGTCGCACCCGCGTGGAGTACCCTCTCATGACGCAGTAAATGATCCTTCCGAATGAATGACCGTGCGCAGATTCTACAAGTATACCGGGCATCGTTGTGGGTGGAGGCCTCGTGGCGGCGCAAGTCGTGCAGACGAGTAAACAGCTTCTGGCAAGTTGTGCAAGTGAACATCTTGGTGGTTGACAGAGTGTCTGATGAAACGTCCAGGCCGCTTCCCTTTTATAGCACGCTAGCTGGTGATCTATTTTTAGCACACTCAGTTCAACTATCCCCAAGTCGAGGGCCGAGCCTTGACATCTTCGGTAACATCCGTGTCTCTTCGGTCACCTCCGTACCGTCAACGATCAACATGTAGACATATAGAGTATGTACGGCATGTTATGGTATTCATCAGTGCATGAGTGACGCATTCAGCCGATGGGAGTGGTCGGTCAGCTTGGTAACGAAAAACGTAACATTGGTCACACTCTCCACTGTCCACTTGGTGTTGGGGCGTTGTTGTTGGGCCCATTCCAAGGGATCCACGGTGTCCAGTTTCTCCAGCATCGTCTCTAGCGACACTCGGTTAATGATGGTAAACGGTTGGTCAAATACCCGGATGTTACTGCTCGGGTAAAAATATCGGACTTGGACTGTCTCTTTATGCTGCAGCACATAACCAAACGCCAGATTCAATTTGAAGGCCGTAGTTTGATCTTTGAAGATGGCTTCTACGTAGCTACGTAGACGGGCGAGGTCGGTCAGTCGGAAATTGTAGATATCTTGAATAGGGCGATGACGGTAGAAACAGTGCCGGATCATGGGCCAATGGCGCCGATAAATGTCACTCACTGGATGGTCTTCGTGTAACAGATCGCTGGGAACATTTATGGCTTCGTCCACGAAGTGTACTTTGCCCTCCACGTCGTACAAAATCTGGCCCAAGGTCTTGTCGTCGGAATTTGACTGTTGAATTAGGGCGACATCATCATCGGCCCTCGTGCGATGGGTGGGAGTTCCCCCTGTTTCGATATTGATGCCTACGGGCTCTTCTATCTGCAAACGTGGCTGCGGAACAGGGTGTCGTGTGCGTTGGTGTCGCAGCAACTGACTGGTCAGTTTGAAAAGCCGACCACATTCTTCGCATGGACGCTTGGGTACTTCATGGCGTGCACGTGTGTGGCGCTGTAAATGATCCGGGCGCTGAAACGACAGTGTACATATCGTACAGTTATACCGGGCGGTTCCTTCGTGCTTGGTAGCCTCATGGCGGCGCAAGTCATGCAGATGATTTCGAGCACGTAGTACAAGTGAACATCTTGGTGGTTGACAGAGTGTCTGATGAAACGGCCAGACCGCTTTCCTTTTATAGCACGCTAGCTAATATCATGTTCGGGCACTTCCGTGTCTCTTCGGATGTAAAAGTCCCCGGATGTAAAAGTGCCCGAATGTTTACGAATGTTCCACCATTCCGGACTTCTATCAGGTCCATGTCCAGAAGCTCTCATACGCCGCCATTTTGGAGCCGCCATGTTGGATCCGTCATTTTGGAACCGCCATCTTGGATATGTCCCATAATGCACTGGGTCAAAATACTCGCTTCTGATTGGACGAGAGCTCTGTGACGGATTTTAAATACTCGCTTCTGTTTGGTGTACGTCGCTAAAGGTCACCGGAACTGACCTTTGACCCCGGCGCGCATGTACTACGTGCTCGAAATCATTCACTCGTCTGCATGACTTGCGCCGCCATGAGGCTACCAAGCACGAAGGAACCGCCCGGTATAACTGTACGATATGTACACTGTCGTTTCAGCGCCCGGATCATTTACAGCGCCACACACGTGCACGCCATGAAGTACCCAAGCGTCCATGCGAAGAATGTGGTCGGCTTTTCAAACTGACCAGTCAGTTGCTGCGACACCAACGCACACGACACCCTGTTCCGCAGCCACGTTTGCAGATAGAAGAGCCCGTAGGCATCAATATCGAAACAGGGGGAACTCCCACCCATCGCACGAGGGCCGATGATGATGTCGCCCTAATTCAACAGTCAAATTCCGACGACAAGACCTTGGGCCAGATTTTGTACGACGTGGAGGGCAAAGTACACTTCGTGGACGAAGCCATAAATGTTCCCAGCGATCTGTTACACGAAGACCATCCAGTGAGTGACATTTATCGGCGCCATTGGCCCATGATCCGGCACTGTTTCTACCGTCATCGCCCTATTCAAGATATCTACAATTTCCGACTGACCGACCTCACCCGTCTACGTAGCTACGTAGAAGCCATCTTCAAAGATCAAACTACGGCCTTCAAATTGAATCTGGTGTTTGGTTATGTGCTGCGGCATAAAGAGACAGTCCAAGTCCGATATTTTTACCCGAGCAGTAACATCCGGGTATTTGACCAACCGTTTACCATCATTAACAGAGTGTCGCTAGAGACGATGCTGGAGAAACTGGACACCGTAGATCCCTTGGAATGGGCCCAACAACAACGCCCCAACACCAAGTGGAAAGTGGAGAGTGTGACCAATGTTACGTTTTTCGTTACCAAGCTGACCGACCACTCCCATCGGCTGAATGCGTCACTCATGCACTGATGAATACCATAACATGCCGTACATACTCTATATGTCTACATGTTGATCGTTGACGGTACGGAGGTGACCGAAGATACACGGATGTTACCGAAGATGTCACGGCTCGGCCCTCGACTTGGGGATAGTTGAACTGAGTGTGCTAAAAATAGATCACCAGCTAGCGTGCTATAAAAAGGAAGCGGCCTGGACGTTTCATCAGACACTCTGTCAACCACCAAGATGTTCACTTGCACAACTTGCCAGAAGCTGTTTACTCGTCTAGATAATTTACGACGCCACGAGGCCTCCACCCACAACGATGCTCGGTATACTTGTACAACCTGCGCACGGTCATTCAATCGGGAGGTTCATTTACTTCGTCATGAGAGGGTACTTCACGCGGGTGCGACGGTACTATGTAATGATTGTGGTCGACTCTTCAAACGACCCAGTCGGTTTAGACAGCACCAACGTTTGAAGCATGCCCCGTCTCTACGGTTTGGGCGACAACTTTCCACTAAAGAGGAGCCGCGGAAGGTCAGACCCAGTGAAGATGAACCCGGAGAGACGAACGCCACTGGTGATACGATGACGAAGAGCCTGCCTATACCCACGGTCCAGGAGGGCCTGGATATCCAGCCGGACCCCACCGTTACGGTTTCGAGTCATACGCCTGATAACATCGAACATTTTCTGGACGAGCCCATAAATGTTCCTAGCGATCTCTTACAGGGCGCCCATCCAGTGAGTGACATCTATCGGCGCCATTGGACCATGATACGGCACTGTTTCTACCGTCATCGCCCTATTCAAGATATCTACAATTTTCGACTGACCGACCTCGCCCGTCTAGGCAGCTACGTGGAAGCCATCTTCAATGACCAAGCAACGTCCTTCAAATTAAATCTGGCGTTTGGTTATGTGCTGCAGCATAAGGAGACAGATCAAGTCCGAACTTTTACCCGAGCAGTAACACCCGGGTATTTGACCAACCGTTTACCATCATTAACCGGGCGTCGCTAGAGACGATGCTGGAGAACCTGGCCAACGTGGATCCCTTGGAATGGGCCCAACAACAACGCCCCAACACCAAGTGGAAAGTGGAGAGGGTAACCAATGTTACATTCTTCGTGACCAAGCTGACCGACCAACCCATCGGATGAATGTATTCACCCAGGCACTGATAGATTCTCAGAATGCGCAAACAACTATCTGAGGATATGTTGCCTCAACGGTATCCTGGCTTGACCAACGGTGATTAGAATAAACGGTTCAGAGCGAACATGGCCGAAGATGGAACTTTCTGAAATGAAGACTTCTGATTGGACAAGAATACATCTAACGGACAGGAACGAATATGACAGATGCAAATGGTGGCCTCTGATTGGACAAGTCTTCTTGAATTGTAACACCAAGTGGATAGTGGAGATAATGACCAATGTTGCGTTCTTCGTGGTTAAACTGACCACCACCTCCATCGGATGAAAGTATTCACCCATGCACTGATAGATACTCAGAATGCGCAAACAACTATCTGAGGATATGTTGCCTCAACGGTATCCTGGCCTGCCCGACGATGATTAGAATAAACGGTTCAGATGGCACTTTCTGAAATGGAGACTTCTGATTGGACAAGAATACATCTAACGGACAGGAACGAATATGAAACATGCAAATGGTGGCCTCTGATTGGATAAGAATCTTCTTGAATTGTAAATATACCCAACGCGGCTCCCCCAGCGTGGGTGTGATGTAACATTGGGGAAAATAAAATATATGAAAAAAACTTCTTGTTGTTGTTGTTCTCTCATGTGTCATCCTTGTTGTTGTTGTTGTTCTCTCTCTGGTCTATATCATGGTGTTATGTTAGAGTGTTAAGGTGTAACGACGGGCGTTGACGGGCATCACCGCATTTCGAAGAATTAGTGACAATTCCATGGAATATCAGAGCTTCTGAGCTATTTCACCAGGGCGTTGAAGCATTAAGAATGGTGTTGGTGGGCGTTGCTACAAGATGACACCTCACACGGTCCATTTGGACCGCGGATGGTCCATCTCTACACCAAATAACATCCTTCACTGCTAAAAAAAAGGCCCACTTTCGCTACAACTTGTACTAATGACGTCACCAATGACGTCACAGATACTATAAATATCCCTGAAATCAGGGTCTATACTCCGAGAGCTACACCAAATACCTTCCTGCACTGCCCCAAAAGGCTCACTTTCGCTAATACTCCTACTGATGACGTCATCGATGACGTCACAGATGCTTCGGACATGCCTCAATTCGGAATGTACACCCCGAGAGCTACAAAATGACACCTCACACGACGCATTCGGACTAAGGATGGTGCATCTCTACACCAAACTCACCCTCACGCACCCACAAAATGTCCACTTTCGCTACTACTCGTACCGATGACGTCATCAATGACGTCACAGATGACGCGGACACCCCTCAAATCGGAATGTACACCCCGAGAACTACAAGATGACACCTTCCAGGACGCATTCGAACCGTGAATAGCCCATCTCGACCCCAAATACCTTCATGTACTGCCAGAAAATGTCCACTTTCGCTACTACTCGTACCGATGACGTCACAGATGACGCGAACATCCCGCAAATCGGAATGTACACCCCGAGAACTACAAGATGACACCTTCGAGGACGCATTCGAACCGTGAATAGCCCATCTCGATCCAAATACCTTCATGTACTGCCCGAAAATGTCCACTTTCGCAGATGACGCGGACATCCCTCAAATCGGAATGTACACCCCGAGAACTACAAGATGACACCTTCCAGGACGCATTCGAACCGTGAATAGCCCATCTCGACCCCAAATACCTTCAGGTACTTCCCGAAAATGGCCACTTTCGCTACTACTCGTACCGATGACGTCACCGATGACGTCACAGATGACGCGAACATCCCTCAAATCGGAGTGTACACCCCGAGAACTACAAGATGACACCTTTCAGGACGCATTCGAACCTTGATTAGCCCATCTCGACCCCAAATAACTTCCTTCGCTGCCCCAAAATGGCCACTTTACTTACTACAACCAACTGCGCATGCGCAGATTAACGCGACATGCATTCAAAAAAACACCATTCTGACTCTACCCCACACAAGCTTCACTTTGACACCTCACACGACCCATTCGAACCGTGATTAGCTCATCTCTAACCCAAACACACCCCTACATAGCACCCAAAATGCCTGTTTTCTATACTACGGCCAGACTGCGCATGCGCAGACTATTGAACAAGGACGAACCATTAGTGTAGTCAAGTGCTCCTCCACGAGAGCTTCAAAATAAGACCTCACTCGACCCCATTGGACCATGAGTGGCCCACCTAGACTCCAACATGTCCACCCCGTATGGGCCTATACACCCATAGCCATGCAGTATAGGCCTATGGGCCTACCCAGGCCTCGGTGACTTTTTCAAAAATTTCACCGATTCGCTCCGCAACACTTCCTATTGTGTTCTAAATGACGAGACGAGTAAAACGAGACCCCACAACCCTACCGCAAATGTATAGAAGTGGGTTTCCCAGTAGGATAAACATTGAACCTATACCCCAGTATGGGTCTATATGGGGCTCGGTGACTTTTTTCAAAAAATTTCACCGATTCGCACGGGGACACTTCCTATCATGTTCTAAATGACGAGACGAGTAAAACGAGACCCCACAACCCTACCGCAAATGTATAGAAGTACGTTTCCTAGGGGGACAAACATCGATCCTATACCCTCAGTATGGGACTATATAAGGCTATATCGTACTTTTTCAAAAATTTCACCGATTCGCACGGGGACACTTCCTATCATGTTCTAAATGACGAGACGAGTAAAACGCGACCCCACAACCCTACCGCAAATGTATAGAAGTACGTTTCCCAGGGGGACAAACATTGATCCTATACCCTCAGTATGGGACTATATGAGGCTATATCGTACTTTTTCAAAAATTTCACCGATTCGCACGGGGACACTTCCTATCATGTTCTAAATGACGAGACGAGTAAAACGCGACCCCACAACCCTACCGCAAATGCATAGAAGTACGTTTCCCAGGGGACAAACATCGATCCTATACCCTCAGTATGGGACTATATGAGGCTATATCGTACTTTTTCAAAAATTTCACCGATTCGCACGGGGACACTTCCTATCATGTTCTAAATGACGAGACGAGTAAAACGAGACCCCACAACCCTACCGCAAATGTATAGAAGTACGTTTCCCAGGGGGACAAACATCGATCCTATACCCTCAGTATGGGACTATATGAGGCTATATCGTACTTTTTCAAAAATTTCACCGATTCGCACGGGGACACTTCCTATCATGTTCTAAATGACGAGACGAGTAAAACGAGACCCCACAACCCTACCGCAAATGTATAGAAGTACGTTTCCCAGGGGGACAAACATTGATCCTATACCCTCAGTATGGGACTATATGGGGTTCGGTGACTTTTTCAAAAATTTCACCGATTCGCACGGGGACACTTCCTATCATGTTGTTCTAAATGACGAGACGAGTAAAACGAGACCTCACAACCCTACCGCAAATGTATAGAAGTACGTTTCCCAGGATGGTCCTATACCTCCCATACCCCATATAGGCATTTTCCCGTAATTTAGGATAAAGTCCGTATTCCGTATTTTTCAGGAAAATTTTTACATACACCCACCCTGGAACTAGGGGAAGATAACTCTGTTGATAGACAAGCCCCGTTAAGCCCGGCGACCTATATACCCCTCATACCCCATATAGGCATTTTCCCAGGTTTTTCGATAAAGTCCGTGTTCCGTTTTTTTTCAGGAAAATTTTTACATGCACCCACCCAGCCATCAAATACCCCTTCACCTAGGCTTCACGTTGATACCTCACTCGACCCCATTCGACCATTAGGGGCTCCCTAGATGCCAAAACGTCTATTTTCATACCCTTGGGCCACCGCGCATGCGCAGAATGACCCTAATTCAACCCCACACCCAGTCCATCAGATGCCCCTTCATGAATGCTTCACTTTGATACATCACTCGATCCCATTGGACCATTAGGGGCTCCCTAGCCCCCAAAAGGCTATTTTCATGCCCTTGGGCCACCGCGCATGCGCAGAAGGCCGATATGTCAACCCCACACCCAGTCCATCAGATGCCCCTTCACGAATGCTTCACCTTGATACCTCACTCGACCCCATTGGACCATTAGGGGCTCCCCTAGCTCCAAAACGTCTATTTCCATACCCTTGGGTCACCGCGCATGCGCAGAATGCCAATATTTCAACCCCACGCCCAGTCCATCAGATGCCCCTTCACGAATGCTTCACTTTGATACCTCCTACGACTCCATTGGCCCATTAGGGACTCCCCTAGCTCCAAAACCGCTATTTCCATACCCTTGGGCCACCGCGCATGCACAGAATGCCGATATTTCAACCCCACACACAGCCCATCAGATGCCCCTTCACGAATGCTTCACATCGATACCTCACTCGACCCCATTGGTCCATTAGGGGCTTCCCTAGCTCCAAAAAGTCTATTTCCATACCCTTGGGCCTCCGCGCATGCGCAGAATGCCGATAGTTCAACCTCGCGCCCAGCCCATCAGATGACCCTTCATGAATGCTTCACTTTGATACCTCACTCGACCCCATCGGTCAACTAGGGGCTCCCATAGCTCCAAAAAGGCTATTTTCATACCCTTCGGCCGCCGCGCATGCGCAGAAGGCCGATATGTCAACCCCACACCCAACCCATTAGATGGCCCTTCCCCTAAGCTTCACTTTGATACCTCACTCGACCCCATCGGACCATTTTATCTAGGGACTACTTTTTCTCCGCGAAAGCTTTTTCCCGAGACCGAATCACCGCCAAAACCGCGGCCAAACCGCATCACCGCGCATGAATACATTTTTTTTTTTTTTTTGCCGGAACTTTTTTTTTTTTTTTGTCAATGCACACCTCCCCAATAACTCCCCACCTCCCCAATAACCTCCCCAATGCCCGAGTTGTCTCCCTTGCATCCATAGTGTAGAGATGGCACCACACCCTCAATTGTGACGTCATTTTTACATCCGGGGAGGATTTGAGTGAATTGACCCTTTGTATACTACTGTGGGGACTGTCATTCCTGCAGACTATCATCTCTGAGGACTGGCATTAATGTGGCTGTCAATCCTGTGGACTGTCTTCCCTGAGGTCACCATTCCTGGGAAATGTCATTCTGGAAACTGTCAATGAGACTGTCATTCCTGGGGACTGTCAACCGTGGGGACTGTCTTCCCTGGGGATTATCATACAAGGGGACTATAAGTTCGTGGGTCTATAATTACTGGAAATCGTCACTCCTGTGGCTACCATTCCTGGGTACTATGATTTCTGTGATGATCATGCCTGGGGACTGTCATTCCTGGGGAATGTTAATCCTGGGAACTACCATTCCTGGGAACTGTCATTCCTCGCTACTATGACTCCTGAGGATTATCATTCATGGGGACTATAAGTCCTGTGATCTCTCATTTCTAGGAACTGTCGTTCCACGGGCTACCATTCCTGGGGACTGTTATTCCTGAGGCTACCATTCTTGGGGAATGGCATTCTTGGGGACTATATTCCTAGAGACTATAATTCCAGGGACCGACATTCCTGGGGAGGATGAAATCTGGGGGCTATCATTTCTGAGTACTGTCATTCATGATGCTCCACTACCGGGGACAGTAAGTCCTGGAAACTATCATTCTAGGGAATGTCATTCCTGGGGGTTATCATTCCTGGGGACAATCCCAGGGGACTGTCATTACTGGGGACTATCATACCTGGCGGCTGTCATTCCTGGAGACTATTTTTCCTGGGGACTACACAGTCCAAAAAGATGTTGAATTAGAGCCATCACCCCTTTCCACCATTACATTAAAAGGACAATGGCTGTCACATTAAAAGGGTAATGGCTATCACCCTAAAAGGGTGATCAGCATTAAGGTGCAAATGTTTAAGTCATCGCCCTAAAAGGGCAATGGCTATCACCCTAAAAGGGTGACAACTTGGATCGTCGCCTTAAAAGGGGAACGACATCGGCCATCACCCTTTTTCATCACCTTTAAAGGGTGATGAACAGGCAATATCACCATTTATATGTAATGGACCATCACCCTTTTTCTGGCTGTGTATAATTCCATGAGACCATTCCAGGGGACTGTCATTCTTGTGGCTACCATCCTGGGTCTACCATTATTGGGGACTGTCATTCTTGAGGGATTTTATTCCCAGGGACTATAATTTCAGCGGACTGTCATTCCTTGGGACTCACATTCCTGGGTATTATCATTCCTGTGCATTATGGTTACCGTTTCCTGGAGACTACGATTCGGGTCGACTTTGACTCCTTGGGATTGTCATACAGCGGACTATAATTCCTGGGTACTGTCAATCATGGGGACTGTCTTCCCTGGGTCTACCACTCCTGGGAAATGCGATCCCTGGGTACTATCTTTACTGGGGAATGTCATTCCTGGGAACTATGATTCCTGGGGACTGTCAATCTTTGTGCTTCCTTTCCTGGGGACTGTCAGTCCTGGAAGTATCATTCCTGGGGACTGTCAACCCTGAAGACTTTAATTCTTGGGGCTACCATTTTTAAGGACTGCCATTCCTGAGAACTATTAAGCCTGGGGAGTATCATCCATAAGGACTATCATTACTGGGGACTGTCATTCCTGAGGACTGCCATTCCTGGAGCTACCATTCTTGTGGAATGTCAGTCCTGGGAACTACTATTTCTGTGGACTGTCATTCCTCGGGACTACGACTCCTGGGGATTATCATTCCTGGGGATTATAATTTCTGGAGACTGGCATTCCAGGGGCTACCATTCCTGGGGATTGTCAATCCTGGGGACTCCTGGGACTATAATTGCAGGAGGCTGTCTTTCCTGGGGACTATCATTCTTGCGGTTATCAATCCCGGGTCTACCATTCTTGTGGTCTCTCATTCCTGGGGCTACCATTCTTGGTGACTGTCATATTAGGGACTATAATTCTTGGATATTATAATTCCAAGGGAATGTCATTCAGGGGGACTATCATACCTGAGGATTGTCATTTCTGGGGACAATTTTTCATGGGGGCTATAATTCCAGGTCACTTTCTTTCCTGGGGACTACCATTCCTGAGAACTGTCAATACTGGGGCTGCCATTCGTGGGAACTGTCATTCCTGGGGACACCATTCTTGGGGACAGTCCTCAGGGGCTATTATTCCACGAGACTCTCTTTCCTGGGTACTATCATTCCCGAGGACTGTTATTCCTGGGGACTGTAATTCCAGGTGACTGTCTTTCTTGATGGGTACTATCGTTCTAGAGGACTGTTATTCCTGGTGCTAAAATTCATGGGGACTGTGAATCCTGGGGACTGTGAATCCTGGGACCATCATTCCTGGGTATTATCAATACTGGGGGCCGTCATTCCCGAGGAATGCCATTCCTGGGGCTACCATATAATTACTGGGGACTGTCATTCTTGAGGACTGTCATTCTTGCTACTTCCATCCCTGGGGGCTGTCAGTTCTGGGAACTACCATTTCCGGTGACAGTCAACCCTGGAGACTGTCATTGTTGGGGCTACCATTCTTGAGGACTCTCATCCCCGGGCACTATAACTCCTGGATTATGATTCCTGGGGCTATACGTCCTGTGGTATCATTTTTGGGGACTGTCATTCGGGGCCTACCATTCCTGGGGGCTGTTATCCCTGAAGCTACTATTCTTGGGGACTGTCATTCTTGGATACAGTATTGCTAGAGACTATAATTCCAGGGGACCGTAATTCCTGGGGACTATGAATACTGTGGGCTATCATTTCTGAGGACTGTCATTCCTGGTGCTCCATTACCATGCAGGGACATCTAGTTCTGAGAACTACCATCATTCCTGGGAAGCTGTAATCCCCGTGGACACTGGAGGACTATAATTCCAGGGAACGTACTGTCATTAGTGGGGACTATGATTCTTGGCGGCTGTCATTCCTGGGGACTGTAATTCCAGGAGACTGTCATTCCTGTGGACTGTCATACCCGAGGACTGTTATTCATGGGGATTGTCATTTCTGGGGACTATAATTTCTTAAGACTGTCATTCCGGAGGCTAGCATTTCGGGGGACTGTCAATCCTGGGGACTCCCGGGGACTATAATTCTAGGGGACTCTCATTCGTGGGGACTATCATACCTGGGGGCTGTCATTACTGGGGACTATTATTCCTGGGGACTATCCATGAGACTTTCTTTCCTGGGGGCTATCAGTCCTGAGAACTGTCAATCCTGGGTCTACCATTCCTGGGGACTGTCACTCCTGGGGCTACCATTCTTGGTGACTGTCATTCTTGGGGGATTTTCTTCTTGGGGACTATAATTCCAGTGGACTGTCATTGCTGAAGCTAGAATTACTTGGGAATGCCAGTCCTGGGAACTACCACTCATGGGAACTGTCAGTCCTGGGCGCTATGACTCCTGAGGATTATGAGTCCTGTTGTCTCCTTTCTGGGGACTGTCATTCCAGAGGCTACCATTCCTGAGGACTGTTATTCCTGGGACTACCATTCTTGGGGACTGTCTTTTTTGGCGACTATATATTCATAGAGACAATAATTCCAGGGGACCGCCATTCCTGGGGACTATGAATACTGGGGGCTATCATTTCTGAGGATTGTAATTTTGGTGCTTCATTACCGGGGACAGTAAGAACTGGGAACTACCATTCCTAGGGAATGTCATTCCTGGGGGTTATCATTCTTGGGAACTGTAATTCCTGTGGACTCATGAGGACTATAATTCCAGGGGACTGTCATTACTGGGGACTATCATACCTGGCGGCTGTCATTCCCGGAGACTATTATTCCTGGGCACTATCCATGAGACTGTCTTTCCTTGGGATTATCAGTCCTGGGAACTGTCAGTTCTGGATCTACAATTAATGGGGCCACCATTCTTGGTGACTGTCATTCTTGGACGATTTTATTCCTGGGGACTATAATTCCAGTGGAATGTCATTCCTGGGGACTGTCATTCCTTAATTATCATTCCTGGGGATTATGGTCACAGTTTCCTGGAGACTATGCTTCCTGTGGACTTTCATTCCTGGGGATTGTCATTCCAGCGGACTATCATTCCTGATGACTGTCATTTCTGGAGACTGTCAATGATGGGACTATTATTCCTTGGGCCTAAAATTCGAAGAGGCTGTCAGTCCTGGGGAATATCTTTCCTGAGGGTTATGAATTCTGGGGACTGTCATTCCTGGGACTAACATTCATGTGGACTGTCATTCCTGGGGGTTGTCAATACTGGCGACTATGGTCCTTGATGTCTGTCATTACCGATTGACTGATTCCTGTGGACTATGATTCCTGGAGATTGTCATTCTTGCGGACTGTCATTACTGGGGACTGTCATACCTGAGGTGTAATTGATGTGGACTAGGATTTATGGGATGGACCTACCGGGATATCGAAACAATTCTCATTAGCTGGGACTATCATTCCTGAGGGCTATAATTCCTTGAGCCTGTCATTCTCGAGGACTGTCACCTCTTGGATGGTGGAATATTGAAACATTGAAATGTCCAAAATCCGCTTTCGTATTTGAACAAGTACAACATTTTAATACAGCCGGACTCGGTTCCGGGTACTTTCAAGATGGGAGCAACCTCCTCACTGTTTATCGCTCGTACACGTGTTTGTTTATTTATTTTTTGCCGAATAATAAGCTTCAACTGAAAAGAAATCGATATCTACGCTACTACAGATGCTCTAGCGGCCAGCATGGTAATAGATTAGTCTCCGCACCATTGATGTACACGTTTTCTGTCCAAATTAAGGACACGATCTAGTAAAAATGTTTTGCAAATAATTTATTCTTTCCTCTCTGCCTCTGGCAAAGTTTAATTATTCTTTCATCTATCCAAGTTTATATGGCTTCGTTCGTTCTAGCCACATAAATGCATCTCAGTGTATGTAGCACCACTCACTGAGTTGCACAACCTGAACAGGTTGGGGAAAATACCTTGATCGAGGTATTATACCTTTATCGGGGTATTATACCTCGATCGAGGTCCTGTACCTCGATTGGGGTATAGGGCTATGTCAACTTCAGTTTTTGTTAATTTATGGAAAAGGTTGACATCCACACATACCCTGGACTGTATGGATCTTTCAACAATATCTATGGCTTCATTGTTCCACGATTTTCACAGCAGCTTATTGCTTCATTTTATGCGACTAATCAATCAAATTAGCCACTAATATTTCAAAAGTGAAACATGGCTTCAAATGACATATTCTGTGACATTTATTATGTAAATGAAACTGGCATGTGATTATGTATCTGTCAGTTAAACTTGATTTATTAACTGGGCATTGCCTCTCAAATCCTGCAACTTGCGCATGAACTTGATATGGAAGTATGCCACCCCATGCTATTTTCATTTACAGAATAAATTTCACCGAATATGTCATTTGAAGCCATTTTTCATTTTTGAAATATTGAAGTGGCTAATTTGAATGATTAGTCGCATAAATTGAAGCAATACGTTGCCGTGAAAATCATGGAATAATGAAGCAATGGATGCTGTTGAAAGATTCATGCAGTCCGGCATATGTGTGAATGTCCACATTTTCCATAAATATATAAAAACTGAAGTTGACATAGTCCTATACCCCAATCGAGGTATAGGCTAATACCTCGATCAATTTGGTATAATACCCCGATCAAGGTATAATACCTCGATCAAGGTATTTTCGCCAACTTGCTGAACCTTATTCCCTGGACTTACCGTTATTTTTCTAGTCCTTGTTGAGTATCGTACTAGCCCGAAAACATCGGCTAAGGAGTCTATTTGTTTTTGGTTGTTGTTGCTGATCCCTTAGCCCGAATCACTTATACAGACCGAAAAGGAAAAAAATAAATAATACGTCGGTCGCTCGAGATCTTTAACTGCACACGGCGTGGGGGATTGATACAGAGGCACAAAAAGCATTTTATAAATAAATAACATGATTTGGCATCTCCAGCACTATGACAACCACCTAATGACTTCTTTAATTAGATGGAATCTGCCATCAAACACAGATTTTGTCAACAAAACCGTTGTGTTTCTTTCGCCATAGTTTACAGGGACATGGGCAGAATGGGGTTGACCTTTTGACTCGCGTCATTAAGAAATGAATCCATGTTGGTTTTAAACCAATAGCGACGTGTGTTTATTCACGTGATCAGAAAGGTCACAAGATCAAAATAGCAAAGGTCATATTCTCACATGATGTCAGAAAGGCGCGAAAATGTTAAAATCAACATGGGTAGCATCAAAACAGTCATGAGAGATGGTACATGGACAAAGAAGCTCAGGTCGGTCAAACTGTATCAAATTAAAATATTTTTTCTCTCCCATTTCGTTATTTTCGTCAGCGAAAAGCCGCTTTTTGCGACATAAATTTTTATCGCTGAATCGGACTCCTCGGCCCGAAGGAATGATCAAAAGGGGCACGAGATAAAAATAGATGTCATATTCTCACAAGATGTCAGAAAGGCGCGAAAACGTTAAAATCAATGGAGGTTTCTTCTCACACATTCGATCACATTTTGTCAGCATCAAAAGTCATGATAGACTGGTCAAACTGTATCAAATTGGCATATTTTTTCTCTCCCGTTTCGTTATTTTCGTCAGCGAAAAGGCGCTGTTCGCAATCTCAATTTTTATCGATAAATTTTAACCTACCCTCGATCTGAGCTGTGATGGGAATGCCACGCCCCCTTACCCTGTATTTACCTATCACAGCCAGAGTTTCTGAGTTAGGAGAAATGGAGACGTATCTAAAAGCTGACTGTAATAAGAGTTGCTCCCCCTGGTATCACAGACCGTCCCCACCGGAGACCGTCCTCAGCAGACACTGAGCTCCCGTGAGAACGGTCAGCTTTTAGCATTCGTTCCTGATTATAAAATCTTAGGTACGTATGTTTCATAGCTCATGCCAAATTGTTGAAAAGATTTGTCTTCGCTTACAGTACCCAATGACGACACGTGCAAAAAAAAAACAAAAAAAACTACAAAACGAAGGCAGAGGATCCTCCTGATATTCAGTTTCAGACTTTACTAACTTTGCTTATTTCACTTGTTCCGACATCAAGTACAGTTTGTAGAAATCTTGAAACTCGTGAAACTTATAAAGATAACATCTTGGTGTTTTCCAGTGTCCCTTTTCGATCTTTTTCGCTCAAATTCGAAATTCTGCAAACAAAATTACAAATCACTCGTTTGTTCTTAGTAACAATGGACAAAAAGATCCTCTTGTCATTAGCTAACAATTATTGGACAATGGTGGGCGCCAAGATCCTTCAGGATCTCTCGTCTATAATGTAATGCCAACAACGTCACAAAGCTAAAAGACAAAGCATTTGTTCACGTCATAATTTTGTCGTCATACCCAATTGTTGTATAACATTCATCACAATTTAGATCGACCGTCCGAGACAGCCTGGCAGTCCACATGATCATAATCAGACTCTGGAGGAGTACTGGAACATAAACATATTTTATTGATACCTCAAGTAAAATTGGTCTAGCAAACTTTCACTGTTAGGTAGGACATCAACTGTTTAATAGGCCTATAGTTTGGACAAATGAAGATCTGGAGAGAAATTCGAGGCTGTATATGTTATATGTTATGACACTAAACTGCAGATTGTCACTACTAATGATATTACTTGTAAACATTATGTATCCTGCTCTAGATCTGCAGGGATGTTTATTTATGTTATGATGAATAGCTGAAGGTTGAACAAAGAGGTTGTACACATTTGGTTTAAGGGGACCCAAATGTGTAACCATGGTAACCTAAAACCCTAGCTTGGTTTGCATAATCCATACAGATTGTGTAACCTTGAGAACAGTTATGGTACATGTATATGGGTTACCATGGAAAATATTACATAACACAATGTATATTTCCCTTCTATTTTCCAGGGAACCCCATTGAAGGATGTGGAAATTGGTGAAGATGTTCCAAAGTCGACCCTCCATTTACAAAAACATGCAGATTATATCAGTGCATATGGGGCGAAAAAGGATGATTATGTAGGTATATAGGTATAGTTGGTTATCTTTGAATGATGTACGAATGCCAGGGCACCAACTTACAGAAGTTATACAAATTATCATTTATTAAGTTATCAACTACATACATCTAGGAATGAATCTGAGAAGTTAGTTCTGGTGCATTTGACCTGCATGAAATGTTTGTAGGGAACATGTACTTTAAGACATCCAGGTGATAAGGACCCAAAATATTCCTCCAACATTCATGATAAAACATGACAAGATCATGTGTCCATGCCCGTGAATATTGAAGTGAATCTATCAAGGGTACATGTAATTAATTCATGATAAGTTAGCAGTGTATACAACTACTTATCATGAGAATGATGGATCATTTGCAGGAGTACTGTATGACAGAGTATTTACGGATGAGTGGTATCTACTGGGGTCTGACAGCCATTGACTTGATGGGCCAGCTCCATAGAATGAACAAGGAGGAGGTGTTGGAGTTTGTACAGCAGTGTCAGCATGAGTGTGGGGGTATCGGAGCCAGTCTAGGACACGACCCTCATCTACTGTACACCCTTAGTGCTGTTCAGGTAATGTTCATCTACTGTACACCCTTAGTGCTGTTCAGGTAATGTTCATTACTGTACACCCTTAGTGCTGTTCAGGTAATGTTCATTACTGTACACCCTTAGTGCTGTTCACGTAATGTTCATTACTGTACACCCTTAGTGCTGTTCAGGTAATGTTCATTAGAATGTGTTTTAATTTGTAGACCATACAGTGCATGTGCTGTATTGTTTGTCAGAAGTGTGATTTCAGTTCCCACTATTTTAATAACATTGAAGCTAGCTTTAACCCTGTCTTGCCTGGACAATTTGTGGTGTATCTCTATCCTCTCAACAAGGGAGGAGATCTTACCACTCCATACCCTTCATACCCTTGGGCTGAGCTCTACAAGAAAATGTAAAACAAATCCATGACTGTCGCACTGATGATGTCGCATATAGCGATCCATTTGTCCGTCCGTCTGTCCGGACGTCCGTCCATCTGTCCGTCCGAATTTCTTGTCTGCGTGATATTTTGTTTAATATTTGATGGACAGGATTGAGAGTTGCATGGAATGTGGCCAGTACCTCGTAGTTGTGCAGCGTAGTTTTTTTTTTCAAGTTCCGGTATAATTTTCAAGAGTTATGGCCCTTTTTCTGAAATCTCTGTGAATGGGACTTGTCCGGGCTGTATACAATTGAGGAATCTCTGATTTCTTCCTTCCTGTGTTAAATTTTGTTACGGGGCGATTTAAACCCGTAGGGACTAATGCTCCTGTCCTGAGGAAAAACTTGACCACCGGCGCTGTGTCTTGCTAACACACTACAAGATAGAGTTCTTACAGACAAGAAAGAGGTCTGAAACTTCCTTCTTTAGAGTGTCCAGGTTTCTATGTTTTTAATGTTCGTGTATAGTTTCAGGCCTGATATCTTACATTTGTATTTATCTAATTTTATGCGTGCATTTGCTAATTTTCCAGTGGCACTACTTTCCTACTCAAAATATGTCGTCTGCTAAACCACAGATTTCGAGAGGCGCATGTTGAGTGATTTGTGGGGCTAACTCATTCTCATTAGAAAACGTGTTCGGGCAGTAATTTAGTCTTAAATAATACCAGTATAATTGATTTTAGAAAACAATGGGAAATTTCACTTTGTCTGAATTCATTTACATTTTCATGAACAGTTTGGAATTTTCATGAGCAGTTTACAGTTTGGAATTTTCAACATTTGAACACCCTCACCATCTTTTTATGGTAATTTTCTAAAATCCAGTGCTGGTCAAATCATTTACGTAATAATTTTGCTGTATTCAGAAATGTTTTCTTTCCATTCTACTTCTGAAATATTCTTGGAATGTTGCAAGCATTTTTTTGATCTACACAAGGAGCTCTACATATTACATGCATCCAGTGTCTTTCTGCGGAAAAGGTGACAGGGGAGATAACCACCACCATAACGACAACATACATTCTCCATACAGTAGTTGGTGTTGATTTGTAATGGCAAGTTATATGCAGAAGGATCGTAACTTTAAGAAGCGTTAACCTCGTTCCCACAGCCGCGCACAGTTGTTCTTCCTGCAGCAATAGGATATATAGTGGCTATATTTAGGAAAGCGTGAAGTCCCCTAGGAACCAGGTTTGCCACAAACCAGTTCTGTTTCTGTTTAGAAGAAGTCCGCCATCTTTTAAGCCATAAGGTGAAGGAATAGCAGATGACCCATTTGCAGTGATTCACGTAAATTAAAACTTCATTTTTATCTCGCCTTGCGAAGTAAAGGGGAGATATTGTGAGGGGGGAAAGAGGATGTCGGTGTCATGCCTGGAAATGATAAGGTTTTTGGTTTAGCAAGTTAAAATAAAATCTAGAAAAATTAGAAAAAATATAACTACCCCTGGGGTGCACCAATGATAAAATCCCTATGAATGAGTTTTGCGTTTAGCTCTAGTGCACATGTACATCTGTACTTAGAAAATTTGTTGCAGTTGTCAGCTGTCATTGGATGATTTTGAAACTTGGTACACATGTTTCTTATGATTAGAGGATGTACCTGTGCTATTTTTGAGATGAAATATTAATTTTTCTCCAAATTATGGCAAATGATAGTTTTCTGTTTAGGTGAATATATACATGAACATGTACATGGTAAGTCTTCTGCAGTTGTCAGCTCTCATTGGATGATTACGAAATTTGGTACACATGTTTCTTATGATTAGAGGATGTACCTGTGCTATTTTTGAGCTGAAATAATAATTTTTCTCCAAATTATGGCAAATGATACATTGTAGAACCACAGTTTGCTGCAGTTGTCAGCTGTCATTGAATGATTATGAAACTTGGTACACATGTTTCTTATGATTAATTTTTGTTCAAATTTTGAAGGTTTTGTCTAACAGTCTAACTAATCTGCCAATGATAATGTACATGTACATGTATATACACGTACACCTGTACATGGAAAGTTTTCTGAAGCTGTCCGCTTTCATTGGATGAGTTTGACACTTGCTACCCACTAATCCCACACGGGACTGACCTATCCAGCAGTAATCTCTAATGGCACTGGCCTATCCAGCAATAATGCCACACGGGACTGACCTATCTAGCACCAATCCCATATGGAACTCAACTATCCAGCAGTAATCCCAGACCGGACTGGTCTATCCAGCAGTAATCCCAGACCGGACTGGCCTATCCAGCAGTAATCTCACGTGGGACTGGCCTACATGGCCTATCCAGCAATAATCCCACACAGGACTGCAATATGCAGCAGTAATCCCACACGGCACTGACCTATCCAGCCATAATCCTACATGGGACTGACCTATGTAATCCAACACATGTTTAGCCTATCCAGCAGTAATCCCATATTGGACTGGCCTCCCCAGCCGTAATCTATCCAGCAGTAATCCCAGACAGGACCGGCTTATCCAGCAGTAATCTCACAGGGGACTGGTCTATCCATCAGTAATAACACATGGGACTGGTCCATCCAGTAGTAATCCTAGACATGACTGGTCTATCCAGCAGTAATCTCACATGGGACTGACCTATCCAGCAGTAATCTCACACTAGACTGCCCTATGCAGCAGTAATCCCACAGCACTGACCTATCCGTTAACCCACATGGGAGTGATGTTATTGTCTGTACCAGATAATCTATTCCAGATATTATTGTCTGTACCACGTCATCTATTCCAGACCTTATTGTTCGCTCTACATGTATGCTTTCAATACTGAGCAGCTTCGGCGGATGACCCCCGCAAGGCGAGATGTTGGGGTTCTCAGAACGCTTGTGTCGTACATTTGTCTACAGGATTATCTGTCAATTCAGCCAGCTATCAATGTCATCGCTGATCGCTGGTCATGTCATCCCGAAAGAAATATGTGACTCGTCTGCAGGCCAGCTCATCATCATGCTGGCTATTTCAAATTTTGGCAGATTGGGGAAAATATCTTGATCCAGGTATTATACCTTGATCGGGGACGGTCTTATACCTCGATTGAGATATAGGCCTATACCTCGATTATCGAGCCCGTAGCTTTAGCTGCAGAAAGCTCGATATAGGTGCCACATGACAATGATGTCCGTCTGTCTGTCTGTCTATCTATCTGTCTATCTGCAGGACCAAGTAAATGTTAAAGTTTTGGACTTAGAAATTTTTCCCCTCAGGACCAAGTAAATGTTAAAGTTTGATCCTAAGGCCTGCCCGACCGCCAAACCCTCATATTTCAGATGCTTGCATCAGGCTACACATACTGAACCCATCCACTACCCTGGGGGAGCATGTCCCCACCCCTGGGACCCCAGGACCAAGTAAATGTTAAAGTTTTGGACTTAGAAAATTCCTGACACAGCTTCTCTGCCTCACCTATGTCTCTTAAACTAAGGCCAACTGAACTCTCATCTATTCCAAATGCTTACATCGGGCTACAGATATTGAACCCATGTATTACCCTCGGGGAGCATGTCCCCACCCCTGGGACCTCAGGACCAAGTAAATGTTAAAGTTTTGGACTTAGAAAATTTCTGTCCACAACATCTCGGATTCAACTGTGTCTCCTGAACTAAGACCATCCCGACCCCCCGAACTGTCATCTATTCCAAATGCTTACATCTGGTTACACTTTTTGAACCCATCCACTACCCTCGGGGAGCATGTCTCCACCGCTGGGGCACCGAGCCCCACCCTCCATCCCTTAAACTAAGCTTCGCCCGACCCCATACCCATATATAGTCTGGGAGCTTAGATCACGCTACACTTATCCAACTTATTCACTACCCTCCATGCCCTTGGGGAGCATGTCCCCACCCCTGGGGCGCCGAGCCCCACCCTCTATCTCTTAAACTAAGCTTCGCCCGACCCCATACCCTGATATAGTATGGTAGCTTAGATCATGCTACACTTATTCAACCTATCCACTACCCTCGGGGAGCATGTCCCCACTCCTGGGTACTGAACCCCACCCTATATCTCTTAAAGTAAGCTTTGCCTGACCCCATACCATCATGTATTCAAGTAGCTTACATCATCATACACTTATTCAACCCATCCGCCATCTATACTTATTCAACCCATCCACTACCCCCGAGAGCATGTCCTCACCCCCGGGGGCATAGAGCCACACCCTCTATCTCTCTACCCTCATATATTCTGTGCGCTACATCATTCTACACTTATTCAATGCATTGCCCGACCCCATACCCTCGTATTTTAAATTTTATATCTCTTATATGTGAAACTAACCTACTATTAGATATGAGATGTAGTGTACATTTACACACACACAACAAATGACCTACAATATACTTTATAGTAATTACTTATAGTAATACATGTAGTTTGATGACATTATTTTGTTTCAGAAGTACAATATTATATAATCTATCGGTTTTGAATTTCATGTCGCCTTAAATGAAGGACAAAATCCTGTTCAATTTTCCTATCTGTGCATGTCCACACTTTTAACTTATTATATTAATTAAAACTGAGTTTGTGGTGTCCCAGTTTTACCAGTGCACATTATTATGTAGCACTACACATGTATGATTGAAAACATTTGTCATTATATTCTTGTATTTGCATACAAATGGGAGGGTTCACCGACAAAGGCTGGTGTCCCATTCCATACTGTAAATGATACCTCTACTCCAACTATTACATTGTTAATAGCTCTGTCAGAACAGGGATTATATAATTCACGTATCATGACACAAAGTTACACCAAGAAGTTCCGTGGTCCAAATTGCATGGTCAGTTGCCCCTAACTATGCGCTGTATATGCTTACTTTGAAAAAGAAATGTAATCTTTATTTCAAGTTTTATAATATAGTTTCTTTTAATCCAACCTCAACATCACTGATATAGAAACCATATTTTTATGTATTGTCTTTTCAAATATGTGCATTGCCAATGATGTGCAACCTCAAATGATGTGCCACCATAAAGGGCTCGATCTTTTTGCGAAGCTGCATGTTTATATCTTTATGGAAAATGTCGACATCCACAAATACCCCTGACTGCATGGATCTTTCAAAAGCATACATATGGCTTCATTGCTCCATGATATTCATAGCAAGTTATTGCTTCGTTTTATTCTACTAATCAATCGAATTAGTCACTCTAATATTTCAGAAATGAAATTTATTCTATGAATGAAAATGGCATGTGGTAATTACAAGCGTCTAGTGTGTCATTCATAATTCAGCCGTTGTCCATTAAAGGTCATCCCAAACGCTATGAGGTCAAAAATATAAAAAAATAGTCCTTTCGATTCTGAAAATAATGATATTTTTTTCATAATTTTGTGCAGCCTGGTTGGCGATATATTGCCGTTTGAAAGGTGCAAATCGCTCTCCTGTCAATTCCAGCTGTGACGTCACGGAGGGAACCATCTTGTATTCTCTATGTTAAAGCCGTATACCACAGTCGTATGTAGCTGCTGATTTCTGGAGATTTTCGGAGTATCGGGGCATCATTTTTTAAATATGCCGCGACGTTGTGTAGTGGGAGGTTGCAGTTTTACTACAGATGACGGTGTTAGTATTCATTTGTGGCCCAAAGACGAGAAAATCGCTGCAAATTGGACGAAATTTGTACGCAACACGAGAGTGTGGAAAGAGGGCCCGAGCCAGTACTCGTATAATTTGCTCGGCACATTTGACAGAAAGACATCATTCGAGGACATCTACAGCGTAGCAGTTGAATTCGGGTATAAACCAAAACTAAAGAGAACAGCTATTCCAACTATCAAACGTAAGAACAATCAGAATGTGATGGCAAAGAAATCGGACAAGGAGAATCTATCACGGACATCGGCTGAACGAACCTAGCCTGCAAGCGAGGCCTCGGGCAGGGGGACGGCTGTACATGCCCTGCTCGCTCTCGCGTGGCATTTGTTGCTTGAGCACCTACAGGTTAGACTGGATGAGTCTCTATTTCATATATACACGTTTAACCATTTGTTCCAATGTGTCTTAATGTCTGTATTTGTATGTTCAATTTTATTCATTCTATGTATGCGTTTTTAGCCAAATGTTGGCACAAACTTCACGCAAATAAATTATCTAAATTATATACTATTTAATAATAATAATAAATGATCTTTCATAAATATATATACGTTTGATAAGTAAATAAATAAAAAACACCAATTGGAGTGAATGGCTGTAGATACAGAAGTGATAATTATACTTTCATAATCCCTTGACATTTGAGATTGTGGGAATATCATTCGATTTCAATTTAATTGAGGTAATTTGTCGAAAATTGAGCAAATGTGAATGCCGATCCACTCACCACGGCTTACTTTTCGCCATGAATGTCCAAAGTTTTTTTATCAAACTATATAATTCTGAAATTGGTATTTCATGGGGATTATGGGAAAACAAACAAAATTCAAGTCGGACGTATATCAGTGGAGTTATCAACAGTTTACTGTCCATACTGCCAAATCCCGGAGTTTATCCCTTCGAAAAGGCTGCCTCGGTCAGTAACAACAATAACAACACAGATGTGCTCGTTCGTTACATCACAGAATCGTTCTACATTCAATACAGTTTGAAATATATGGACATTTGGTCTTATAGATGACGATAATAAGGTTTCCGGTCAAGTTGCATACCAATCTGTATTCAACAAACGACCTCTCCGAATCCTGTCGTCGTCGAGTTCCACGTTGTCAGAGTGGTTGTCACTGTCAGAATCGGAGCCGTACGGCTCAAATTGATAGGGCTGAATTCCGCCGTTGGTCTGCAAACAACTGTTAATTTGCCCGTCATCATCCTCCTCTATGTCTATTTCATCTTCTTGGCGAAAAATATTTCCATCTAAGCAGCTGATATCGCTCGAATCGACATCTGAACCGGAGCTCTGACTGCATTCGCTTTCCATGTTATCCGCCATTTTTTCTCAGGCAAGTTCCCTCTGTGACGTCATCAAACCCAGCTGTTAAACTGAATAAGCCCACTTTGCTCCCATATTACGTGTGTTTATGATCAGATCAGATTTTTTTCAATATTTTTTTCATACAAAGTGCAGTATGAACTATGCTTATTACGCCTTTTTAGACCAAAAAAAAATCCGTTTGGGTTGACCTTTAAAGAATATCCGCGTCCATAAATCCAAAAACCTAGTCCACATTCATAACAGTATTAGGCCGTCCTTAAAATTATCTGGGTTTCCGGTAACCCGACCGACCCATCAAAAACTGAAAATCAAGGGTCGGCGGTTTTATTATTATTTTTTTTTTCACGAGAAGAGAAATAAAATCCAAACCTGGTCTGTATTGCAGACATGATTTCTGAGGAGCGCGATCACGCCCACGCCCCTCAGCGCCCGTAAAAGCGGCCAAAGGGGCGCGAATAATCGCACTCCTCGATTCAGATATGAACGGAAACAAAATCGGCACGAAAATAGGCCGCTTGGTAACACATCAACTTAGTTTGGGCGACTGCACAAGTTCCGATGACGTATAGCGCAGTGATCCATTCCATGCTCAACGCAACGGCAGGAAACGGAACACAGATCAATCATGTTTAATGTACTGTATAGCACCAGTTAAAGCGCACATGTTTGTAGACTCGGGAGCAAACATCGAAGAAGTTTAGAAACTGTTGCTATATATGCATTATGGCAGGTGCGAGCGTTCCATCTCTCAACATTTATTCGTTGGAATATTGGTGACTGCATCGGATATAGAACCGAACATGATGAATCGTGCTGCGAAATGGTGGGCGAAGTTTGGTGCAAACTATGCGCGAAACACGTGGACAGATTTACGGCAGATAGACGGATTAAAGGGAGAGTAATTGACAAGTATGTTACAGTGTCAAGCTACACGTAACCAAATAAACTGTAACTTGGCATCAATAATCAAACGATGTTCTTCAGGTTCATAATTGACACTCGGCTGATTTATATTATTTTAACATCAGAATCAAACATTACATTTGAATGACTGTGTTAATTTGTCTTGCTCAACTCGCATTGCAAGCCTAATATTTCTGATCAAAATTACCAGATGAAAGAAAACAAGACATACAATTTTTTTTATTGTCATTCAATATTACAATGTTATACAGTTCATATAAAATCGGAAAATTAATATAAAATATGTTCAGTAGACTGCAAATATTATGGTGTGAAAGTAACATCGACATCGTTTAGTTGCGACTCTGGCTTGGCAGTTGGTGATCTTGTTCAACTGGACGGAGAAATACGACGGATGTCTTTTTATTTAAAATCCTGTGCAGTCATTGAGCCGCCTCCGTCAGCCACAAAATGCACTCTTGTGTTATAATATTTCCTTCAGTGCCAGTGTGTCTGTAATGTACATGTATTCATGCAAAGAACTGTTCGGAATCACCCCCATACCCCAATTGCAATCTTTCTATATAAGCTCATGGGCCTAGTTGGTATTTGAATTTCACTTTCCAAGGCCGCCTAAATGGAATAAATTCAATTATCCAGACTCCTGGCCTTTGTGGTATTGTTTTTCCTTGGTCATGTTAATGGACAAAACTTTCCAACATATACCATTGAGATTTGTAGTGTCGTAGGTGATTGAACTCCACTTTCAAATGTGCCTATCAGAGAAAAAATAAAAAGAGAAAAAAAAAATTGCCTACCTACCTACCTACCCATCTTTTGCAATGGTCCGTTACCTGAAACAGGTATATTTTTAAGGATGGCCTTAGCACCAAATTCAATAAGACAAACATAGTATACATAAACATAGGCTAGTTTCCTGCAAGAGAGGAGCGGTCAACATATTTCAATCTGCTTTCTGCTCAAAGACAATGAATGTAGATGCATTGACGGATGAATAAATTAGATTAAATTGTCTGATGCAATGTACAATCTCCTCGCATACATCCACCTGACAGGATCAGAATACCCACATCAGAGGTCTGCTTTTTTGTGTGTACGTATTAGCAGATTAGGTTGTGTGTCTGTCAATTAAACTTGATTTATTAATTAGGCATTGCCTCTTGAATCAATTTAGCAGAGATTATAACTTTGCTAATTGGACAATATATTTGAAGGATATGCTTCCTATTAATATCTGAAAAAAGTAAAATATTTTACAAATATTGGCAACATGCAGAGAAGACATTATTTATCATTTCATCAGGTTGGTTTCATAATAAATGTCTGTCCCATCGGTCACAAGTTATTTTTTTTTAATATTACACTAAAGCACTAGAGATCCTTGTTGAGAGGAATATGTGAGACTACAAGTATGGTTCTTTGCCATGGGACGGAACATCAAAGAGTTTGTGGAATTACTCCAGCAGCCTATTTTACATTTAAATTGCCCCGTTTCAGTGCCTAAGGCTCTAGTTTTTCTGGGTACCCCCAGATGGCATTTCAATTTACCCATTGATCCTATCCTTGCAGTGAAGTTTGCTCAGAATGACCCCAATATGATCAGTTAATACAGAGTGGAAACATTTCAGCTTCAAAGTTTTGAAGCATGAGAGAAAAGGACTGGAGGATAGTGGATGATTCTGCACCCCTTCCCGCTCCCTCCCAGGGCCAAAAAACCCCAAACATTTACCATAGTCAGTCTCCATTACTATAACTTTCACTCTGGATATTTTAAAAATAATTCTACTAAAAGGCAATCTACATGTCTTCCTATATGATTGGACCATTATCAGCATGATTGGACCATTATGTAACTGCCTGTTAGTTAACATATACAAAAATCCTTCAAGTTTTATGTTAGTTAATCCAAAAATTAAAGGGTTGTTAAATTAGAGTGAGTGTTTATTGTATGTTAATGTATTAAAGGGAGTGTTTATTTTATGTTAATGTATTATAGGGAGTATTTATTGTATGTTAATGTATTAAAGGGAGTGTTTATTGTATGTTAATGTTTCAAAGAGATTGTTCATTGTATGTTAATGTATTAAAGGGAGTGCTTATTACATGTTAATGTATTAAAGGGAGTGTTTATTGTATGTATTAAAGGGAGTGTTTATTGAATGTTAATGTTTTAAAGAGAGTGTTCATTGTATGTTAATGTATTAAAGCAGGGTCTGAATTAGAAAATTTGTGATGACCTATTTTTATTTATTTTTTTCATTAAAAAAAATCACAGGTCAAATCTAACATCACCTGCTATTTATGAAGTTGGACAGCTTTTTTTTTCTACATGTGAAAATCCATCAATGATCATATTTACCGTATAATGTGCACACTGCCAATTCGCCATGTATCAGTTTGTATCCCAGGAAGAAATAGAGGGGAATAATCATCTTCACTGCTGACTGACCCTTTTCGGCAAGGCTTTGGTGTAAGACCTCCCATTGAAAAGGTAATTCTGGACAATAGACTGACAATACAACTTGCAGTAGATCCTTTGTCAAATATATTTTGTGAGTCTTACACCAAATCATTGCTCCCTTTTCTCTAAGGATAGAATTCCTTTCCAAGACCTCTGCCCTTTTGTGAGGTTCACCATTGGTGTGTGTAACAACCGCATGTTTCTTCACATTTGGACCATAAACCCACATCTGTTGATAGTTTCTTAGTGTTTTTATTCTGTCCTCGTATTTTTTACATGGGGCACAACAGACACTAACTACGATTTGCTGTCCATTGCGCTTTTAAAGACTGTAAAATCTCAATCCAGTCGCATTTCCACGACTTCAGCGTTGACAGATTGACAGTTTTTTGCGACATATTCTTCGCCGGAAGTGATCTTCCAAGGGAGACAATTACATCAAGGAATTAAGCAAGGGAAATAACTGTAATGCCAGTACACTTTGTGCGCAGCCGAAAGTTGATGCGGCATCGTGCTTCGTTCGTACTTCCAGTTTTACACCTGCAGTTAGTGGAGTATTTGTACGATGATATTGCCAACGAAGAATTCAATTTACGTTGTGTGAAACGGAAACAAAATTATATATAGTTAGGAATGGCCAGGGAAATTATGGCCTGCTGCTTTCGGTCGAGATTTTTTTTTTCAGCAGGTCATTTTCTACATCGCCTGCTTTATCAAAATTTTGGTCAGCTTTTAGTCAATAAGCAGGCCGCCATTTCGGACCCTGTAAAGTGATTGTTTATTTTATGTTAATGTATTAAAGGAAGTATTTATTGCTCAAATCTACACCTGCTATTGCTTGACCTTATCTCCCTTTGAAGATTCCATTTGCAGAATAATTAAAATGAAAGTTGTCAGCTCAGCTGGGTTACTTAGGTGCCTGCTCTCTCCTGATACTCCCTCTTTCTCACTGCAAGCTGCTCGCGAACGGTTGTGTTACAAGGAGTTTCTATAATGTGCTAGTTTAGACATAACCTAGAGTGATTTTTTCTAAGCTGGTGTTCTTGCAGTTTACGTAGACATTATGTCGGATGTAAATTCTGAATCTTGCCATTCTTGTCGGCAGTTTTGGTCTGTTTTGGACTCTCACTCTGTCTGTTTCTCATGCAAAGGACATCTTTGCTACCGTCAGACCACGTGTATGGAGTGTCTGAATTGGGATGACGCCGCCTGGAAGAATTATGCCCAGGCTAGATGAGCGTATTTGTTACGGGCTACTGAAGACCCTGGTGTATCTGCCGACGAGAGACACCAAAATGAAATTGCTCTCATCGGGGATTTCAAATTTAATAAAGATCTTTCTGGTTCTCGTTTGGACATATCTCATAGACTCGGTCCAGCCATGTCAATGTCTTCGTCTATTAAAGTTCCCTCCAGTGGCATAGTTGTACAGGGTGATAGTGATAAATTTCCAGACAGTTTAGATCGAGGTGGTAAGGACTCGTCTAGCGTGTCTGTGAACAAACCCGTTTCTTTGTTTGAGACAACAACAGTTTCTGTCTCCAAGCGACCTGGCCACCTGACCGGCCTTTTGTTATCGACGAACAAAAGATTTCAGCTTCACGGCACAGGGCATGAAATGTTTTTTTCAGTCCACCTGTCACATGTGACAGGTAAGGTTTTTTTCTACCTGTCCCACCCAAAACTTACTTGTACACTAATTTTGTCAAAATTTATATATATGCTGATCGAATTATGTTTAAACGATGAACGCACTGGGATGTTTTGATGAGAAAACTATCCATTGTATTCCTGAGGATTTTATTTTTAATGCCCACTCACCAAATTTCTGATTTCTTGATTTTTAAAATGTTTTTATTACCTCATGTAGTAAGAACACAGAATGACAAATAATTCGTTAATTAGTATTGATAATTGCTAGGCAAATGATAAATAATTACTCTCCCTGGTCAAATGATAAATAGTTAAACCTATTACCAAACAAAAAACCAAAAAAACCCCCACAATCTAGCTTTCCCCAGTAGCCTACCATTCATTTTCATTTCTAATTTGTTTTTTGAAATGTCACTATGAGGCACGAGGACGGAAGCACAGATATGTATAAAGTTATTAGCATTTTATGTTCATGGAATATACCAGTGAACGTACGCACGGTGATTGAGAAGCACAACACAAACAACCTAGTGTCTGATTATAGTGTCGCCCGTGTCAGGCTATTAAAACACATTCTCTAGATCAGCTTCACGTTTGTAATGTTTAAAAAAAACTTAATGATATGGTAACATTGGAATTCTTTAGCAGTAGACAGAATGGAATTTGTTTCAGTAAACTTGAGCACATTTTCCTTCGTCAGCTTTGCTGCCGCAATGCGTACAGTTTGACAGACATCCGTCGATAACCTTCTTTTGCTCGTTTAAACAGCATCTGAGCGTGGGTTCCCGATCTGTTCACTGTGACCTTTGATCTGAAGAATATCCGTGACTTGAAATATACCTCGGCGACTGCCGATCTCCAATGGTCTCTCCAACAGTGTAAGCAAATCTGGAGCGTTGAGGTCTGATCGAACGTCGACGCTTGCCGAAGCACAACGGGGCTAAATTTATTTTTAGCTCTAAAGCATGGCATGCTCTCAGCAGAAGTTGTGACATCGTTTAACAACAACAACAACAAGTTTTTCTTGCTTCGGGCGTTAGTAAAGATCAACGCCTATGAATCCCTGCAATGTTTCACCTGTCGCAAGCGACAGGTAGAATTTTTTCCAACCTGTCACTGGCAAATTCTACGTGTCCGCGACAGGTGGACACGTGAACATTTCGCGCCCTGCGGCATGTCACTTCACCTAATCTTTTGTCGGACGTCCTGTCTCAGTCCAGATCTATGAAAAAGAAAAAACTTCATTGCATGTCGACCTCGCCTAGAGCTGCGTTTTAAATCTCGACCTTCTTCTGCTGTTTTAACCAAATCAGCCTTTCGGACTACGGCTGGTCGTTCGGACTCTACTTTGACTTTTCGAATTTCGGATTTACAGCCTTCGGTTTCTACGTTGGTTGATCCATTACAACGTCGTTCCCGTTCATCTAAACAACGTTCTCGTACATCGCATCGTTCTCGTACATCGCATCGTTCTTGTCGTTTTGTTACACCGCCTCGACGTTCCGTTGCGCTGTCTCGTCATTCTCATACACCAGTACGTCGTTCTCATTCGCCTGTTCATCGGTTACACACACCTCAACTTCCTAGTACATCTTTACGGCTTTCCCGTTCGCCGGTACACCGTTCTCGTAATCCTGTTCGGCATTCCCATACGCCTCCACGCCGATTGCCACGTCATTCTTTTTCACCTCCCCTTCGGGGTCGTCAAGTTTGTCATTCCCAGACACCATTTCTTGATCATTCTCTTGATCGTTTGTTATCTACTTCTCTTCAACGTCACGTCGTTTGTTCACCTAAACGTGATTCGACGTCGACGACTTCGTCCTCTAGTCAGGATTCTTCATCTTCTTCGGACAGTTCAGTTCGATGTCGTTTGTGGACAAGATGGCGGCTCTTTTAGCTCTCGTTCCGGAGATGCCCGAACCTACTACTTCTGATGTCTCTTCATCTTCTCGGGTTAAATGTGTGACAGCGGCTTCCTCCACGTTCACATCTGGTTCTCCTAAGAAGCCGTCTCCTGCTTGGGCGTCTAATTGTACTATTTTTGATCGTCAGTTGGAGGATGACAACAAGTTTAAGAAACCCTCGTTTCCGTTTTACCAACTCCATGATAACGTTCTTCCCGACAAACCACCCAAACATGATCGAGATTTGGGCCAGGTTTCGAAGTCTTCTAAATCGTCACCTCTTGGGGTTCCTGCCTAAGTTGTCGATAGTCTTACGGAGATGTTGCTGGCAATTCAACTTATTACGTCATTCACCGACTGGCTTTTGTTGGCTACAGCTCGGCTTACATTAGATCCTGCCTTACTATGGCCTGATGGTTCAGCTCTTTTGTCTGCTGGTCGTCTTTCCTTTTTACGAGCTTTTATTGCCACGCTCAATATATCTAATCGTCATGTCATCGAGGCTGGTGCTTTTTCCTATTTTTCGCTTCTTCAAGCTCAGTGTAAAGCATTGCTTCAGGATGTCAAGGCTGATGTTCCATACTTTGTTAAAGACCAACTCTTACAACAGCCGTTATCCTCTAAGTTTGTCTTTAACAATGCAATCGAGTCCATCATGCCTATTCTCGTGAGGAGAGGACTTCTAGATTGATTTCTGATGCGGCTCGGCGTCCAGCTTTTTCCTTTGACCGGAAGTCAAACCGGAATCGAGTATCCAAGGCTACCCAGCATGAGGGTTTTTCACCTGGTAATTTTTGTGGCTTCGACAAGCCTCCACATGGCCGTGGCCGTCGATCCACCCATGGGAAATTCTCCAGAGGAAGAGGTGCTTCCAACAAGTGACTATCCGTATTCCATCTCCCATCCTCATACCAGAGATTTTCATCTGCCCGCCTTTCAGTCATCAGGTTGTCGGCGGCCGTTTACAACATTTCTGGGAGAATTGGCAGCTCATAACAGACGACGACTGGATTATCGAGACATCAAAGAATGGATTCCTCTTCGACTTCCAGTCCCAGCCCAGAATCATCTCTGGGCCTCGTCCTTCGCTACTGTCAGTTCCCGCAGGACACGTTCAGACGCTTCTTTCCTCTGTCGCCACGCACATCGTCGTCAGAGAGCTGCCGAATGCGTCGGTTTTTACAGTCATGTCTTCCTTGTCCCGAAGAAAGATTCCGATCAAATGTGTATGATCATCGACCTCAATCGGCCCAACAAGTTTCAGCTGGCTCCGCCGCCTCATTTCAAGATGTCAAGTCTCATCGATCCGGGCCCGCGTACATCACCGGGATTGGTTGGCCTCCATTGATTTGCAAGACGCATGTCTTCATATACCTATTCATCCTCGTCTTCAGCGGTTCCTATGTTTCACCATCAACGATCATCGGTTCGAGTGGCAAATCCTCCCGTTCGGAGTCCACATCGCCCCATGGCTTTTCACCCATATCACTTCTCCAGTCATGGCATTTCTCCATCTATGGGGCATTCATATCGAGGTTTACATAGACGACATCTTCAACGCTCAGGTCCGGTTCACTCTGCTCATTCTATGTTATCTCGGGTTCATACCTCACCTTCAGAAGTCAGAGTTGGTACCAGCACAACTTCGTCGTTACACTCTCCAACAACTGGTGCGCCCACCAGAAGACCGGTGGACCAAGATTCAGGCGTTGATACTGAGGTTTTCGTCATCAACTTATCAAACTCATCAGTGGTGGCAAAGCCTTCTAGGTTTACTCACATCCACTCAGGACCTTACTCTTTACGGACGTCTCCAAGTTCGGCTGCTGCAGTACCATCTGTCTCCTTATCTGCGTACGTCATCCCTCAATCCTTTAGTTCCGGTATTGACACCTCTACATCACATCTGATTTGGTGGCAGTCCTGCCTCAACGGCATGCGGGGAGTTCCGTTCCGATTTCCATCTCCGAATCACCATCTCTACACCGTTGCTTCCGAGACCGGTTGGGGAGCCTTTTGGACGGACTGGAGGTGTCCGGCAGATGGTCGATGTTGGATGCCAGACTTCACATCAACCTTCTGGAGATGAAGGCAGTCATCCTAGCAGCTCAGCATTGAAGTTGTCGTCTTGTGAAATTGTCCCTTCTCATCGCAAACGGACAACTCTACTGTCATTGCTCACATCAACAAGATGGGTACCACCCGATCTTTCCCAACGTTTCGTCTGGTGTGGGATCTTTACGACTGGATCTTTATCACTGCCATCTCAATGCTCGCCATGTCCCGGGTCGGCTCAATGTCTTAGCGGACCGCCTTCCTCGTCCCAACACCGTGCTTCAGACCGAATGGCAACTTCATCCGGAGGTTTTCCATCAGATCTGCAGCATCTGGGAGACCCCCTTGATCGACCTTTTTGCGACGAGGAACAATGCACAGCTCGCCCTCTTCGTCAGTCCGATTCTGGACCCTCAAGCTTTCACCATCGATGCCCTTTCAAGCAACTGGGACAGCTTCCTGGCGTGTGCCTACCCACCCATCGCCCTGATTCAGGAAGTTCTTCAAAAGATTATTCAGCACGACTGTGTCATTCTGCTCGTAATGGCGAGGTGGCCTCATCGTCAGTGGTTTCTGGCTCTGGTTTCTCACCGCTCCACGTCGTCTTCCAGTTTGGCCCAGCCTGTTGCGTCAACCTCACGGGATAATCCATCACAACCTGCGATGGCTCAACTTGCACGTCTGCAGACTATCCAGAGTACATTTCCATGGATTTTCAGCAGAAGTTGCACAGACGATGGTTTCAGCCAATCGATCTTCCACATCGCAGCTCTATCAATCGAAATGGGCCTATTTCGTCTCCTGGTGCCGAGAACGTGATTCCAATCCCGACTCTGCCTCTCTTTCCTTAGTAGCTGACTTCCTCCTTCACCTACATCGAGATAAGAAGTTTCAAATCAGCATCAGGTCTGCTTTGGCTAGGGTTTTACATCTTTCGACCTGCACTAACATTAGTCTGAATGACAATATCTCTGCTCTCCTATGTGCCTTCGCTTTACAGTCTTGCCGTACTCGACAACTGTTACCTTAGTGGGATATTGGTGTGGTTCTTAGTGCCCTTCTTCATCCGCCTTTCGAACCTATACAGTCAGCCTCTATTAAAGAGTTTCCGAGCTTCATGCCCTGGAAAGGTCGTCATTGACCTGAACGGCAGATTGGTCTCGCATTTCTTTTCATCCCGTTCCTGAGTTCATCGCCAATAATGAGGCTGTGCACCAAGGCCCCTGTGCTCAACGTTTGTACTCCATCCCTGCATTATCAGACTTTGTTCGTGGCCTTGAGTACGACATCCTGTTATGCCCTGTATGAGCCGTACGTCGCTATCTCACTCGTACCGACCCTGGTCGGGGATCTCGACGACTGTTATTCCTGTCTCTTCAGCCAAAGTGCATCACCAAGAATACTATTGCTTCTTGGTTGAAGAAGACCATTAAGTGGACATATCAACTCGCCATTGAACCTCCCCCACTTCTGGCCTCTGCTTCTTCTCATGAAATTTGTGCCATCGCTACATCATGGCCTTTATGGAAGAACCTATCCCTTCATGACATTGTCCAGTCCTGTGCTTGGAGTGCCAATTCAACTTTTACCGATTTCTATCTGAGAGATATGTCAGTACAATCAGATAGAGTGACCACGCTTGGGCCGCTGGTGGCTGCCCAGCATGTGGTCCAGTAACTTCCAAAAAAAGAGGGGGGGGGGGTGATATCATCGATCAGCGCAGCAAGTCAGTCAGTCAGCCAGCTTGCTGCATCATCACAGCTAATCAGCCATTTCACATGTCCACCATATTACATGATCACCTCAACAGGGCATCCAGTTGCCAACTCACAAGACATCTTTCAAGGCCTGACACAATAGTGAGTATTGGTTTTAGGTATATTTATGCCCCCCCTCTAACTAGAGGGGGGGCATATAGCGATCGCTTTGTCCGTCCGTCCGTCTGTCCGTCTGTCTGTCTGTCCGTCTGTCCGTCCGAATTTCTTGTCCGAGCAATATCTCGGTTAATATTTGATGGACAGGATTGAAAGTTGCATGGAATGTGGCTAGGGCCTCGTAGATGTGCAGCGTTGAGTTTTTTCCGAGTTCCGGTATAATTTTCAAGAGTTATGGCCCTTTTCCTGAAATCTCTGTGAATGGGACTTGTCCGGGCTGGATCTTGGTTAATATTGTATGGACAATTATGAAATTTGCAGGATATGTTGTCAGTGCCCTGTAGTTGTGCAGCGTGAAGTTTCTCCGCGTTTTGCATATATTTTCAAGAGTTATGACCCTTTGTTCCTGAATTCTTCGTGAATTGGGACTTGTCCGGGCTGGATCTCGGTTAATATTGTATGGACAATTATGAAATTTGCAGGATATGTTGTCAGTGCCCTGTAGTTGTGCAGCGTGAAGTTTCTCCATGTTTCGCATATATTTTCAAGAGTTATGGCCCTTTTTTCTTCAAATTTGTGTGAATTGGGACTTGTCCGGGCTGGATCTCGGTTAATATTGTATGGACAATTATGAAATTTGCAGGATATGTGATCAGTGCCCTGTAGTTGTGCAGCGTGAAGTTTCTCCACATTTCGCGTATATATTTTCAACAGTTATGGCCCTGTCTTCAAATCTTCAAAGAATTTGAAATTCTTCAAATCTTTGAGACTTGTAGGGCTGGATCTCGGGTAATATTTTATGGACAAGTATGAAATTTGCGTGATATGTGGTCAGTGACCCATTGGTGTGCAGTGTAAAGTTTCTCTGCTTTCGGTTATATTTTCAAGAGTTATGGCCCTTTGTTTATCAAACCTAAAGTGAATGGGATATATTCATTTGTCCAGGCTGGATCTCCGTCCATAACCGATTTGGACCAGAAAAATGGCTATATTATATGTTATCCTACATTCCAAAGCAGACAAAATAGGTCCTGAAGTTAAAGTATGAAGTTGCCCCAAAAAGAATGAATTGGGTGCAAAATTCAAAGTTCACTGATCGCTTCATAATTTCACCACAATATACTCCCAAGGAATGTAGGTCTCATAACCAGGTCACATTTTCGGATTTGGCGAAAGCCCTGGCGACCATCTTGCATCGAAACATCGTATTATCACTTGTTGGCTGATACTTGGAATATGTATTATGTGAGGCATGGCAAAAAAAGTGACAGGAACAGAATTTTTATAATTATCCAAATTAGGCCTCCACCAACCAATAAACAACAGAACAATGGCGGGGCAGTGTCGGATTAAAGCGGAACGGGGGGCATACAATTGAGCAATCTCTGATTGCTTCGTTCCTGTGTTGTGTCAGTTTCAGGTTTAAAGGACAGAGAGTTCAGGGTTTCATACACGTCGTGTTTTGACACCGGTATTCGGTGTCAAAACTCCCGTAAAAACTAAATTTTCCCACCAAAAAACTGAAGTCTGAGTGTTTTAGAAGGGAAAAACTGAAATTTTGGAAAAAAACTGAAGTCTCCAAAGGCCAATACTTCGTAATTTCGTAATTTATAATCGAAAGATATTGCGGACAAACAATCGGGAAATGGGGAATACCAGAAAAATAGGTCGACATCTTCGGTCATTTCCGTGTGATTCGGTACCGCTCAGTTAAACTTCGGTTGGCCGACCGCTAATTATTTATGTCCGTTTCCCGAACTGTTATCAGGGTCATGCCGTCGGTAACCCTAAAGCCTGTATTCATACTAAATGTATGTGGAGGTTCCGAATTGCGTTGTGTGGCGAAAAAAAAATTGCTGGGAAAGTTTGACACGTGGGAATGAATAAGCCCCCAAAGACATCTAACTCTCCTTGGAATGGACTGGTAAATATCTGACCATCACTGAATAGTATTTATCATAAAGGAGACGATGTAATCTTCGCATAGGGCATTTGTTTTCACTCAAAGCTGAACGATCTTGTCGTGTTGTTGTTGTAAAGAAACTGGCATGTCGTTCGCATGTACGCATTGTACGATGTTGAAACTGAAACCAAAGTTTGATTGTACCGTAGTTAATAACGTTTGAATGGATAATTCAAAGACAGCGAACTGATTTAGCCACAATATAAACCTGACTAGATCATTCTGTGATTTGAAGATACATAAAGAAGACTTGAATTTTTTTTATACTGTCAAAACTTTTTTAAAATTTAATGAGATGGTGCAAACATGGAGGTTCAGCTTCATGGTGCAAACAAACCAAAACAACTGAAGTTGATTTTTAAAATTACTAGACTAGCAATCCATTTTCTGGCATTGAATTTAACTGATCTGTCTATTATCCTGAAACAAGTGTCCCACATTAGGGCAGCACAGAAACATTTCAAATCCCTACCCCATCAACAAAAGTCTGGCGTACTGCATACGTCTGGTCAAACGTTATTGGCAAATTCATTCTTCCAATAAGGGTGGTCAAGTCAAACTGTTTGGCACTTAATTGCAGCCTTCAATAACCAAACATGGTAAACTTATGTATCTCTCTAGAGTCCGCATGATCCTATCGAAAGTGAGCCAGCTGCTTTCGCGCAATAGTTTACAAAATTGTGTGCCTTTTCAAACAGAATTCTCTCTTCATTTCATTTTTATCGGGTTTACCAAGGGTAAACCCTATATTAGTATCACTTTTCAGATTTTTTTCTTTTTTCTTCTGCACATGTGTAGTTTTGATCTCCTGCCCGGAGACTGTTCTCATTTGATGCCCCTTAGAGCATTCACAACAGGCCTCGCACAAGCCATGCAATTCCAGGCACTAAGAGTAATGGAATTTCGTTGAAAGGACATGGAAAGTCAGAGGAAATATATGTACAGAGTCCGGGGAAAATGAGTGGAAAAAGCTAAGTTATTCTCTGAAGTTCAGCGAAATTTGTTGCGGAATAAAAATCCAAACAGCCGTGAAACGTGTTTGCTGGTGACCGAGTTTCGCCAGATTGGAACGAGGTCAGACAGCTCATTTACATATTTTGTGTAGCCCATTGGTTGAACTAAACTCGTGACTGTTTCCCGCTGAATTAATATTCATATTCTGTGACGTGTATTGGTCGAGGTCATAATGTCGACAGCTGATTGGCTCACCCTCTTGACATCTATACTAATTTACGTATCCAGAACGCAAAATGGTACATCTTCAGAAAATTTATGACCTAGGCCTATCCCAAAGTTCACAAATCATCAGATAAACAAGAATAGTACAATCAGACAACATGCAGGCGAAAATACTGTATAATTGACGTAATTCGTTGTTTTCCGCATTTCAATTGTTGATCTTCAATGCATAATATAGGTCAACTAAATTTATAATGTCTGCTGCTTCAAACGAGTAAGCCTACAAGTACGTTCAGTTTTATTTTTTTAACGACAAAACTTGCATAATGTTAGCAACAAAAGTGCATATCACCGGGCGTATGAACAGTAATATATTGAATGAAGAACAGAAATGCTGCAAATGCACAGTGACTTGAGTAGCAGGGGGTGTCTTCGTCGATGTTGTTGTTGTTGTTATTATATATATAATTTTTTTTGCAAGAATATATTTATTTCCCACCTTTTCATACACCACAATGACAGTAGATGTCATAAAAATGCTTTATATACGCCCTAAATCGATCTACATACCCCTCCTCTACTAGATCTCCATAACAAGTGTGGTTACTTCTATGTTAAAGAATTCGCCACGAATCCCGGTACACAATACATTCTCCACGATATGGCTGGTTTCCAGTAACTGATAAAATACTTCCGAAGACTTTTGAAATCGAGGCCGAAAAGCTTCGAATGCAGGAGAACTTTCCTCATGGAATTCTCCACGCCCGTTTAGTTTTCACCATAGTTCACGTCTGCTCATCCATTTACTGTTGGTTGTCTGCAGACACCCGAATTACCCCCTGTACCGGGATTCGTGGCGAAAGTTGGTATACGGCTTTAACATTAAGTAACCACACTTGTTATTAGAGATGGAGATCTAGTAGAGGAGGGGTATGTAGATCGATTTAGGGTGTATATAAAGCATTTTTATGACATCTACTGTCATTGTGCTGTATGAAAAGGTGGGAAATAAATATATTCTTGCAAAAAAAATTATATATATAATCACAACAACAACAACATCGACGAAGACACCCCCTGCTACTCAAGTCACTGTGTGCAAATGCCCTGACCTGATCATGTACATGTAACGCTAAGAACCTTGGAATAGGTCATAAATTTCCCGAAGATGTACCGTCTTGCATCCAGAACAGTCCCATTTGAACTGGTCAAATTGCAGTCACCATTGTTCGTTGGTTTGGAATTTAGCTTTGGGCTAATTTTGCCGATGCTGGGAAAATGCAAATTTAGTGAACATTGGCTGAGAATGGATGATTATAACTGTGGTTGTCCCGTCACGGTGAGAGGACAGCAACGTACACAATATGTCAAACAAATGTGGATCTGTCCAATATGGACGATGGTCGGAGCCATACAAAGATTACAGGGTACACATTACGCATGGACAGAAAAATCAGGGCGGACAGCACATGAACATACCGGCATTTCTGACTATGCACGAGCTTCAACTTCTACCTCGAACGGTGAGACGACCAATACCCTGCACGACCGTGGCCATATGCCAACATCTGCCGGAGATCATCGCGAGGGTATTTCTGGCTTTCTTGCAACAAATTAGACATTGGAACCGGAAATAGTGTGGTGTTTGAAACAAATACAGTCACACTGATATAGATAGACTGTCTTTCAATATGAAGTCAGACATGGACGATGGCTGAGTTATGAATGTCTGATCTAGAACTTGTATGAAAAGCGTTGTTTAGAGGTCACGGAAATTTCAAAAATTGGTCATAGAAAAGTCATGGAATTTTGATCCTCTGAAGGCGCACGAACCCTGTCATAAAAAAAATACCGTTCTTCTCTCTGACAGTCATATACACGGTGGCTTGTGCATTGAACGTGATAATTGGGAGATTATCGCAGTAAATTTTATCTTTCCAATTTCTTTTAAAAGTTGCCTTTATCTGGTAGCATTTGTTACGGCGAGACGGATAGTCATTCTCCACGGTCCAGCGACAACCGATCCTATCTGACTATGATGTGGGGCTGATGCCAGGAAGTCACTGCGCCACAAAGCAATAGCAGGATAACCAGCGAGTAATATAGGACCAGCACTTATTGTCCCATCAGTTTTTTTTAGTCAATCTTTCAAATGCAAGAACTCGAAATTGGTACATGATATATAGATCTGAAACTTCAACTTTACACACATATTCTTGAGGTTGTTCTATAAGGGACGGTATCCAACCAGCGTTTGCTGTTGAGACGTTTTAAACGATGGAAAAAAACGCTCAGCTACTACACCCATCGTTTGCAGTGTAGCAAACGATCAAAAAAACCATCACCGTAGACTGCCAAAGGTACCGCTGTCGTTCGGAAGAAAACGTCGTCGTTTGGAAGAAAACGATTGTCCGCTGACAAAAGACGATCGCAGGTGTTAAGCTGCGCATAAATACACACTGGGTGAACAGGCTGTGCCCCATAATCCGTTTTTCACGGCCTCCAGCGACACAGCCGTTGTTGTTGTTTTTGCGTCTGTAAAGCGGGACTACCTTCGAGCCCATCGTTTGCCAGGAGACTTTCAATCGTTTGCTAGAAAACGTCTGCACCTTTGTTCGAGGTGTGAAAAGACGGCCGGCACCCTTATCGTAGATTGCCGGAGATTTCCGGCGATCGTCTTTATCTGACCGGCGTTTTTTAAAAAACGATCAACTCATACACCCATCGTTTGCATCGACGTTTTTTTTCATCGTTTAAAACGTCTAGCAAACGAACGATGGATGGATACGGTCCCTAACTATATGGCACTTTATGAATTATTATTACGAATATGAATTTTAATATTTTTGAACATTTTTTAATCTTTGGTAAGCTACCTTACAGCAAAAGTTATGATTCATATATAGTGCAAGATCACAAAGATGATCTTCACTTTAGATAGGGAATCGTCCTCATCTGGTGGGGCTAAGTTTTGTCTAAAAAGCACCAAATTGACCATATGAATAGATAAAAAATAATCAAGACCCACAGACAAACACAACCAGACTTACAGTGGTTCAAACCTGCCGTATTTTGCACTTTTCGGTGCATTTACAGTCGACATTTTCTCTCCAAAATTCTCGTTGCAAAATTATGACACCTTTAACCAAAACCATATTTAGACTTATTTGTTGGTCAAAATAGCTAAAATTGGTTTTGGTTAAAGGTGTCCTATTTTTGTAACGAGAAAATCCACAGCGAAAAGTGCCTAAAAATAAGAAAATAAGCCAACTTACCAACTTTAGTGAGCCATAAATCCATTTTCGTGCATCTGCAGTCCTTCATTATTTCGGGTCTTATAATTCAGCATGAAGGCTGTACAAAAAAGTCCATTTCATATCCCTTTGATAAAAGTGAAAGTTTGGCCCTTCAAACTGAACAGCTTGAGGACTATTCCGTATGTCAAGCGAACACCACCATTCTTCCCAAATATGACACTAATAAACTCCTCTGATGCAAGTAAACCCGATATCAGTACATGTACTTTAAGTACTTTGATTATGAGTTTATGGTCGCCAAGGACTGGCTGCAGTTGCTTGTCTTCAATCGTGTAATTTTTTTTTGCATTGTCTTTTCATCTCTCTTTTTTTAATTTCTCTTTTGAATTTAACCCTGGAGTTGTACTGGACTTTTAATTTTAGTCCGAATATTTGCCAAATTTCACATCAAATCTTTTGAAAAAGTTGAAATTTCCACGCAAAAATTATAATGTAAGATTTTGAAAGGGAAGTCTGGTCCAGATCCAAGTGGTTTTTAATCAGCGTAGCTGGAACGTTTCAAAACTTGCATACTTAAATTGGACATCATTTGCAAGCCAGGAACTGATACATCGATTTCATTCAAAATTACTAAGTTTGTAATTTTAAAAATTAATTTGAATTGCCTTGTGTAATCTTGTCTTGTTGACATCCACAATGTGACATAATGTGCTGAAAATAGACGGTATCTTAGACCTTGGTAAATTAAGAACATAAAACTGAAGATGTTAAATTATCTGTTTGTTGCTTTATTTTCACAATTCAAATACATAGCGGTATTGACAGGCTCCATTGATGGTCGTATGAAAATTTGTTATATACATTACTCATGGCGGTTGCAAAATTAGAAATAAACTCAATAGAAGTCTGTCGGCCGGCGACAAAAACGTAAAAATACTCAATTCAGGTGAAAAAAATATTGAATTTTCAGTATCCGGTGGCAAAAATTTGGACTTCTATGAAACCCTGAGAGTTGGTGCATGCATGATGGCAATTATGACCAACTTACAAGATCATCACAAGAAAGTCAGCTGCTGTCAACTCACAAGACATCTTACAAGACCTTACACATCTGTGAGTATTATTTTCAGGTTTACTAGTGTCCGCAACAAGGGACTAAAGTACAGAGAGTTGACATAAGACGGCTTGTGAACTTAGTGGTATAAGATGGGCACCTTGTATACGATGTTGCTGGGATGTACAGGATCGTTTCTATTCGTTATACATTGCTTACCGCTCGAATACTCACCGCGCCACCGGCCCGAGTTCTTTCGCTTGGGGTAAAATTGAGCACCACATCCACGATCACGGTTTGCATGGACGAGTAATTAGTGGCCACATTCAACAATCTATTCCATGACGACTACTCCATGATTACCCACAGCGTCGCCGACCAGGGTCCCTCTTGTCGAGTACTAGTTAGCAGTTACTCTGCCTGCTACAGGAACTACAACAAGGCCGAGGTCCCTACCTCCATCTGTTGGTAGTGAGGCCAAGTGATTTGAGCAATAAATATTAAACATTTATAAACAATGATACTATTTATTATCAAATCAAACCTGCTATTGCTTTGATTACCCTCCCGTCCTGCCCCCCACTCCACGGCCTTGCCCAACACGCATCACTGGCTGCCGGATTAAGAAAAAAGAAGTATCGAGAGAGCATGCACCAAAGTAACCCAGCTGAGCTCCAACAACTTTCGTTTTAATTATTCTGCAAATGGAATCTCCATGTATCAAAGGGAGTGTTTATTGTATGTTAATGTATCAAAGGGAGTGTTTATTGTATGTTAATGTATCAAAGGGAATGTTTATTGTATGTTAATGTATCAAAGGGAGTGTTTATTGTATGTTAATGTATCAAAGGGAGTGTTTATTGTATGTTAATGTATCAAAGGGAATGTTTATTATATGTTAATGGATTGGAGTTTTTAGCTCGCCGTATACGAAGTAGGCGAGGTATTGGGAGAGAGAGGGGGAAAGTGGCGGTGTTGGTGTCGGTGTTGGTGTCCGGTTAGACTTTTATGTTTAGGCTGGACTAAGAAAGTTTTCTGGGTTAATCTTTTTTGTTTGGGCTGGACTTAGAATAATTTTGACTTCTTATTAGGCATGAGATGCAGAGTACATTGTATATACAGTCATACATACCAAATCACATACAGTATATTCCTTTATAGTATTTACTAATAGTCTGGTGACATTATTTTATTTCAGAAGTACAATATCAAAATAACTGGCGGGGGAATCCCGCCGTACGGAACCCCTGTTAGTTTTTGATTTCGTGTCGCCTTAAATGAAGGACACCATTTCCTTAAATTTTGTTATCAAATTCTCGTTGACCCTGAAGCTTTTGCACAACCATATCTGTGTCCACACTTTTAACTTACTAATACTATATTAATTAAAAGTGAGTTTGAATCAGTTTTTGAGCTCAGTCTTTACCCGTGCACATTATTATGGAGCATTACAGTAGGATTGGACACAGTTGTCATTGCATTATTTTATTTGCATACAAATGTGAAGGTTTACCACAGTGCAAGTGTCCCATGCATGCTGGAAATGATAGATTTAGTCCTACTATTGCACTGTTATTAGCTTTGTTTGTTCACATATCATCACACAAAGTTACACCAAGAACGTGCTCAAAATTGCACACTTATTGTTCCTAACTATACATGAACATGTATTCATCAGAACTATGCAATGGGATGTGTAGGCTTACTTTTGAAAAAAAATGTAATCTTTATTGGTAGTTATATAATATAGTTCCTCCTTCAATCCAACCTCAACATCACTAAATATAGAAATCATATTTCTTAATAAATTTATTATTTTAAATGATGTGCATTGCCAATGATGCGCAACCGCAAATGATGTGCTATCCTGAAGGGCTTGATCTTTTTGCGAAGCTGCATATATCTCTTATATGTGATACTAACCTATTACGTAGGAGATGCAGTGTACATTGTAGGTTTATACTTGGTGTAAGAACGCACAAGACAAAGCCTACAATAGCCTGTCTGAGCTCAACAATGCGTCTAGACGTGACCCTTTTCAGCTGCACAAAAGCCTCAACAATGCGTTCTTACACCAAGTATCGACCTGTTACATGTACACAAACACGTCAAATCAACTACAATATATTCCTTTATAGTAATTACTAATAGTTTAATGACATTATTTCATTTCAGAAGTACAATATTAAATATCAACCCCTGGTGGTTTGGAATTTTGTGTCGCCTTTAATGAAGAACACCATGATTTCCTTCAATTTTGGTATCGAATCCCATTCCTCATCATGAATTAACCTAAAGCTTTTGCACGAACCATATTTGTCCAGGCATTTCACACCCACATCTCAGACCAAATTTCAATTGTAGATGTATTCATAATGACATGTATAAGCTTACTTTTGGAAAAAAAGGTAATCTTTATTTCAAGTTTTATAATATAGTTCATCTTTCAATCCAACTGACAAAGAAGTCAAATTTTTATTGCAATATGTATTGTGATGTGCAACCTGAAGGGTTCGATCTTTATGCAAAGCTGCATGTTATTGACAATACCCAAAAGGCGAGCTGCTGGGTTACACATAACCCTTGTTATTGTATGTTAATGAATTAAAGGGAGTGTTTGTTGTATTTTATGGTGAGAAATTTCATTTCCCTTGTTTGAATTTTTAGAGCATGTAACATACACCAATATGACCAAAATCTGCTTATGGTAAAGTGTTATGGGTTCCATGTAATGGGAAATTATTGATTTACAGCACACACCCATGGTTTATATTTCCAGATCCTGACATTATATGATTCCGTTGATGCCATTAATGTGGAAAAAGTAATAGAATTTGTCAGTGGTTTACAGCAAGAGGATGGCAGCTTCATGGGAGACAAATGGGGTAAGTTCTAGGAAGACAAGCTCAAACCTGTATATCTATATATAAGACAAGCCTGTATACAGCCCTCACAATTAGGAACATTCTCCACGGCAAATAAATTGCTGAGGAGAAATCAATTTGCCACGGCAAAAAAGGGCTTCACCACGGCATTTTTTTTTGCAGTAGATCTAGTTTTCACTACGATATTTAAATGACTTGCCCAGGATGTTTGCTGGAATTCACAGATTTTCTACTACAATTTGATGCATTCATTTTTGTCATATCAGAAGTTCATAAAATACAGATGAACTTCTGGTCACATGTACTGACCATTGAGCAAAAACTAAAAAGTTTTTTGTTTAGGGTAACAACCTTGCTACAAACCATGCGTTGGTAGGTCGATTTTTAGTTTTATTATTTTAATTTTAGTTTTCAATTGAACTTTTTCATGATGACATACCTGGTGACAATATTGCTTCATGGGAGTAGAGACACGAGATGTGTGCAACAGAGAAAATATTACCATTTGCGTGGATTTGAGTTTTCCTGGTTAACAGATATAAGTTCAATATAAGATAGTTTCAGGAATACCCTATATTTCTTAGATGAATTAAACAAAAAGGTAAAATAAAAAAAAACTAAGTTCTACGTGGTGGCCTGTAGGGTTAATCAAACTAACAATATTTTAAGTTTTGCCTTGGCTTCTTTGCAAACAAGAATGAATAAAAATAAAATTTTCCTAACTCCTTCTGGTAAAGTTTTTGTTTTCCGCCTCCAGAACGACAGCTTAATATTATTGCCGCTTCTTGGTGTGCCGCGGACTTGCCCATATAGTCGGCCGGAGGCATTCCAATTTTTCATTACCTCGGGTTCCAGCTATCTATTTATTCGATACGGCGATAGTGACAACATGTTGACCGATCTTGCACGCCTCAAAAAGTAAAGAAAATTTCAAGCACAGTTTCCACCATCGTCCGCCAGTTCAGGCTTTATGCACGACAACCTCAAATTTTACATTTCACCATTTCGTCAGCTTCGACATGCTCTCGCACGATGGCAGAGCAAAACAAATTGTCACTGTCAAAACTTTTAAATACCACTGTGCAGGAGAATGGTAATTGTAGGGGCTTACGTGGAGTACGGTAACTCCAAATGTCGGGCAAATTATATTCAGGGTAATGTATGAAAACATGGAGTATATAAGATATTTAGTGCCAGCTGTAATTAATTAATTTAAGATTACTACTCAGTTCACTATTTCAGGTTGCCGTGCCATTCATAATACAATAATACATAATCCTAACTATACGTGAATTCCCCTTCATCGTAGGGAGGGTGTCATAATTCCGAACGGTACGTTCAGCAATTCGCGTGTCCGTCGGAACGGTTCAGTGTTCCTGCTCTCTGTCAGTCCGAACGGTACGGTGTACCTTCCAGTACGGTCGTCAGTTCGGTACGTAACGGCGTAACGTACAGAACGGTTATCCCCTGTCGTGATAATAATAATAAAAACTAGAGATTGTTGGTACAATATCACGGTCTTTCCTTCTGTTGTCTCCAGTAATTTGAATATAGATTTGCAGAAAAGAGATATGTAAATTGGCGACCACTTCGTTGAATAAACTTGATTTATTTGCATAAAATCGCCGAAATTAGCCCGACTTGCTACAACGTTAAAACCAGTCGCGCTCTGTGTAGGCTGTTTGTTTGTAAACAGAGGCCAGACACCACGTGTTCGCTGACCTACATGTACGTCTGGAAAAGACAATCGGAACGTTTCATCATAGGCAAATGTACACTGCAAGTTTCCGTCAAATAGTTCGCAAAATGAAATACATTCAGCTGAGACAGAAAAGCTTAAGTCGCTCCTGCAATCATGGATATTATACCTTTCATGTTTACGGACAATTATCATTTAACCAACATCAAACACATCCTGTCAAGCTTTTAACGGACTATATTCTCAACTGAGGCACCGATTCGAAACAACAACGAGATAGAGTGGCAGAGATGCCGTTTCAATTACGTATTTTGGCGGGCGATTTTAGTCGACTGGGTATTGTTATTAAATTAGTAAACGAATGCCTACCTTGTTTGCACCGCCCATTCCTGCTTCATCTGGGAACATTCCACGTAAACGGCGACATCAAATATTCCCTCGTTTTAGGGACTTTAATCCGACCCCTAAATGCCATCCCTGTCGAGCAGCTAAGTCCCTACTCTGCAGCCATGAGAGGAACACTCGCGCGTATTTGAAGACAGACGCGCGCACTTCCGATGAATCAAAATATTGACCTTGTTTGTTTTCGAAAACCAGGATCGCTAAGCCTCTGTTTGCGCTGTATTATCTCAAACTAAGCTAACGGCTTTCTAGTACCTGTTCAAGTTTTCCACAATTACTGTTGCGGGGCGGGGGGGGGGGGGGGGGAGGGGAGCGATGTTAAAAGGAAAGAAATATATAAAAAAAAATATAAAAAAAATCTCACACCCAGGATTCGAACTCGGATCCTCTAGCATTGAAGTCCCGTAACATGCCATTACGCTATTATAGAATCGCTGTGGAAATGATTACGGTATATAGTATCGACAGAATCTTGTTGAAAAGTTGCGCTCACACCTGACCACTTCTTTTGAAGATTCTGTCCGTTAAATTTCAAATCGAAATAGATATTTCGTTTGGACATTAACATGACATTATATGTTGTAAATTTCAATCCCGTAACTCCATTTGCTAAAATTTTTAATTTGGCTATAACTGCCATATTTTGTAAGTTATCATCTTCTGTACAAAACTGCAGCATGGCCATAGACTTGATGTTCGAATAACGACGTCACTTTATGTCTCAGTTGTATGGTTTAAGCTGTGTTCTGGCGACAGGAAATGCGTCATCAGGATATAAAAGTCGGATACGCTTTGTCCGACTGGCATAATGCATGATGTCATTTTTTCTGACAATATTTAAAACTCTTATATTTAAAATATGAAAGTGGCTGGAATATCCGTTCGCCGAATATTGAAGAGAGAAGTTTGTCCGATAATCTTTGTCCGGGAGATCGATGTCCAGGTACAAGTCCATCGGACACTCCAGCCGGGGATAGACTTACCATTTGTGCAGTTTCATGAAGCTACAATAAGCGGTTCCCTAAATACGCGACCATCGTGTTTCAAAGTCGGGCTGTTGTATACAAAATCAAGTAACACTAGACATTGTTGGTACAATGGCACGGTCTTTCCATGAAGTCCCCAAAAGGTATCCTTTTGTTGGAAATTAAGTTCATGTCATGTTGCATAGGCGATGTTGATACAATGATAATTGAACACATCAAGCTAACGTCTTTGTCGTAACTTTTCAAATTTTCCCGAATTACTTTTCTCTGTACGGAGCTATTGTCAACGAAAGAACTCATTATAGGAAGTAACAGGCAACAAATTAGAAATCCGTATCTATTGTGGTTCAAGAGATAAAAGGTTTCCAAAATTGAGCCGGCCCCGTCATGTAACACGACGTTTATTTAATTGTGAACATTGGATGCCTCGAGTGTTACAGCCGAATCGCTATAGCGAAATTGACAACACCCATTGAATAGATGAAATCAACATATGACCATTTAACGGCTTAATAGTTCGGGAAATTTGAATTTTTAATATCTCTAAACCTATCAAAGCTATATTCTTGAAATTTCACAGGCGAATACATATATATATTCTCTCAATGCCCTATGAATATGGCACGGATCGGAGTTGTACTTTCGCCATGGCATCAAAAAAGTGAAAATTTCGAATTTTGTCAAATATCTCCTATACTTTCTGGTACTTTTTTTCTGTTCTAGTTCTTTTCTGTTACGTCATGTAGTGCTGGAAGCAGTTTCTTTCCCCGTAATAAGTGAACGAAACAAGTTACTGACCATCATCTGATCGAAATGCGCGATCGGTCAACTATAGAAATAAAGAAAAAGAATTTACTGGCTAAGGTAGGAATCGAACCACGGCCCTTGTGGTTAGGGAGCAGACGTCCAAACCACTCGGCCATGTTGACTAACGTGACAGAAAGGAGTACAATAACATATAGAAAAGTTCGATACACGAAAACAGCCTTATAGCGTGTGTAAAGTGAGAAACACTATTATTTACATATTTCAAAAGGTATTAACTCTACTGCTTCGAAATTTTGCACACCGACAGACATATATATTCTTTCAATGTCCTGTGAATATGGTGCGGATTGGGCTTATAGTTTCGCCATGGCATCAAAAACGTGAAAATTTCGAATTTTGTCAAATATCTCCTATACTTTATGGTACCTTTTTTCCTGTTCTACTTCTTTTCTGTGACGTCATTTAATGATCTATATTTATATGCAAATTTCAAGTCCGGGCGAGGAATACTTTTCTCATTACAGCCCTTCAAGTGTGAAAATGTAAAGGGCCATTACTCTGGAACAAAGGTCAAGGTCAGGTCAAAATTTTTATGACTTCATTCCTGAATGATGGGGAACATCGAACGTTCTTTCGTGAGTTCTAGTATGATGGCTGGCAGTGGCCTACTTTTCCAGTAAATGGAAGCCGTATTTTCGACATTCGAATGCATACTGTTCCAAAGGTCAAGGTCATGACCGACATCTGACACTCTAGATCAACTCGGGTTGTCACGCGTGTTAACTGACCCAGTTGGCAGACTCCTCGCATCAGCCGTTCGAGTGTCGTCCATCAAACTTTGGCCTCGCATGGGCACGATTCTGGAGGTCAAAGGTCAAATTTACGGTCACACTCTTTTCGTTCATTAAAGTGTTCATTAACCATACGAGAATCAATGCCCTAGCTTATTTCCTTATAAAATGACAGCTTTTGAAAACGATCAAAGGGGAGATAACTACTCGTTATTGTTACGTAACTTTTTGAAAGACAGACAGTAGCTAGGCCATCTATAAGATTTAGCAAATCTTCGGTTTCTTGAAGATCTGTTGTTTCGTTTTGGCTACACTCTGTTAACAAGCAAAACGTCTTCAGGGGAGAGAACTCAATATCAGCAGTGGTGACCTACTTATTTTGTTGGTTCATTTTGTAGCAAATTCATTCAAAGGCTTACATTATACGTCCCAATCGCGCCCTCTCCTCCGCTTCATCAATATTCGCAGAAAACGTTTTAACTTTACAAGCCAATAAGTCATAAGGTCAAGGTCAAAGTCAAAAATCATGACAGTCGACAACAGATTGAAAGTGACTTCTACGCATGTACCAAATATTGTGGCTGTAGATCAAGCGCTTTGTCGGATACTAAGAAGTTGGATAGAATAATAATAATAATCAGTACAATATCAATAGGTCTATTCCATTGGAAATGGAAAGACCTAATAAATGCTTTATTTAACGAGGGTTACACAATCAGTCAGAGACTGTTCTCCCTTGAGGCCCTCATAACAAAAGAAAGATGTTCAAATATATCTTATCTATAAAGCACAATTGATGATAATATATATGTAACATACAAATGATCAATTTCTGTTATTATTTACAAAATTATTTACAAGTTTCTTGAATGAATTCACAGACTCAGCACTGCGCACGTTTTGAGGCAGGCTATTCCATAGTGTGGCACCCGAGTAACTCAAACTTCTTTTGAAGTACTCTGTCCTGCCTTTTGGAATGTACAAGTGACCAGCACACGTTGACCTTGTAGTTTGACTTGTAGCATCAGCTGTTCTCTGGAATAGATTTGGTGTAGTGTTATTTCCAGAATTTAGGCTTTTGTAAGTGAGAATTGCTTTTTGAACAAATAATCAGTCATCCAGTTCAATTGTTTAAACAGTGGCTTTGATGGTGTGACAGGGTCAGCATTTAAGATGATTCGGGCAGTTCTTTTTTGGAGTCTGTGAATTCTTTCAAGATAGCAATTGGAGGCATTTCCCCAGATTGTAAGACAATAGTCAATATGAGGCTGAATATATGCAGTGTAGAATAAACATTTGGCCTTTGTTGACAATAGGTGTCTATTCCTGTATAACAGTCCAATATGTGAGGAGAGTTTCCTCGCTAATTCCTCGATATGCGTTCTCCATGTCAATGTGTTATCTATGTGAACTCCAAGTAGTTTTACAGTTTCTACATTCTGAATTGGATTGCCATCCAGCAATATTTCCAGATTATTCTTCTTGATGCGACAGAGTTTTTGGGGACAAGCAATAAGCATAGCCAGTGTTTTATCAAAATTCACTACGAGTCTGTTTTCTATGCACCATTGATTTAGCCAATTTATGTCATGATTGAGGACAGTTTCTACAACTTCAACAGATTGTCCAGAGTTTGTAACTGTAGCATCATCGGCAAACTATGGCAGAGGTGGTCATGGGTGAAGCATCATTTTCAAGAAGAAGATCATTGACATATATAATAAACAGTAAAGGGCCTAGTATTGATCCCTGTGGTACACCTGCCAGTATTTGATTGGAGGCCGAGCTTTGACTTTGTACAGTAACAGTCTGTTGCCTAATGGACAGATATGATGTTATCCAATCATGTGCAGTCTGGTTTAGTCGATAGCATTTTAGCTTGTTTAGTAGAATGTCATGATCTACTAAGTCAAATGCCTTTCTGAAGTCAACATAGATGGCACCCACCACCTCCTGGTTGTCAATGGCTTTTAGCCATTGTTCAGTAAGGTTTGTTAGTGTTGTTTGGGTTGAGTGTCCTTTTCTAAAACCTGACTGTGCTTTGTTAAGTAAATTGTTTTTTGTGAGATAATTATAAAGGCAGTCATGAACATGCCTTTCTAAAATTTTGGATATGGCTGGTAAAACAGAGATAGGCCTGTAGTTCCCTGGCATTGTTTTGCTTCTAGACTTATGTATTGGGGTCACTTTAGCCATCTTCCAGGTAGAGGGAAATGTGTTTGTTGCTATGCTGAGGTTTATTAATTTAGTGAGTGATTCTGTAATTATTGGAGCAGCAAGTTTGAGAAATTTTGGGGAGAGATTATCTGTACCTGTACTCTTAGAGGGATCTATACTGTTTAGATGATTGATACTTTGCAATACCGTACGAGAAGAATATCACTGATATTCCACTGGACATTTTTTGGCATTCTGATGTTCTCATATAGTCAACATAGAAAAAAAAAAAAAATCATATATGAGTAGGGATTCAATGTTTATGAAAACCTAATTTTTGCTTAAATATTGTCAATGGGCATTTACCACAATTACTAATTACACATATCTTACAGACATTTATTATTATAAGAAAAAAATTCTAAACATTTTAAAATGTTCAGAATATTTTGCTAACTGCCAATATTTGAAAAGAAGGTTGATTCTTGATTGGATAAATTTGTAACATTTTGAAACCTATCCCTTCAATCAAATGTAGATTTTCAATTTGAGAATCATGCCATATACCGGCACGATACTGAAAAATATCATTGCGAAGTCTTACCAATATTATCCAGTTTCTAGATGATACTTCGTATACCTATAAGGGTTCATTAGTCAGTGGAGATAAACCTGCTTGTGTCTAGACCTAGTGTTCCCAGTCTTTTTTGGAGTGGGTGAGTAGTAGGGTTTAATGTTGTTTTCAACCTTGATTCAGTCATATCACGTCGGTGCCTCCTTGTGCCAGAACGCTAGAGTGCTCACAGTTCCTATTACCCTGGACACTGATCAGCCCAGCCAGTACAGCACCCGGTCACCCATCCAAATATTGACTGAGCTTAATGGCTATGAGAGAGAGAGAGAATTAAGGGAGTAGAGGACGTTCATTTCCCTGATCTTATGGGGCTACAACATGGTCATTTGTCAAATTTTTCAAAACAAGCTGAATTTCCTAACAAAAGTTCCCAGACATCTCAAAATGGAATAAAAATCAACAAAAGACACAATACAACCATTTATGCAATTTACTGGTGGTACGATAGTGTGATGGGATGAACAAAAAAATTGGCATTTTAAATTCAACGTTTGGAGGGTACAAAGTGCTCCATAGGTTAAAAATTATTCCTCTGGAATACTCCCAAATTCACTCTTATTCACTTTCAACAAGAAGAAAACTTCTGAATGGCTAATAAATACAACTTCAATAATATTCTCCACACCCACCCTGATTCCCCACCCCCACCCCCTCTTGGAAATAGGACTGAAAAGGCTCTGTTTATCTGTTATACCTCTAATATTTCCTAAGAAAGTATGGTGTCCCCCTGTTTTTGTCCCCCGCTACTTAGTAGGGGGGGGACTTAGAAACACCGGTGTCCGTAATTCCGTAATTCCGTAATTCCGTGATTCCGTAATTCTGTAATTCCGTAATTCCGTAAGATTTTCTTGTCCGGACAATAACTCGTGAACGATTTAACCGATCAACTTCAAACTTGGGGTGTGCCTTGACATTGGCGAGAGGACGGTTGGGATTGTTTTTCAGCAATGTGCGTAATCCAATATGGCCGCCGTCAGCCATTTTGGATTATAAGCAGTACGATCTTAGATTTTCTTGTCCGGACAATAACTCGTGAACGATTTAACCGATCAACTTCAAACTTGGTGTGTGCCTTGACATTGGTGAGAGGACGGTTGGGATTGTTTTTCAGCAATGTGCGTAATCAAATATGGCCGCCGTCAGCCATTTTGGATTATAAGCAGTTCGATCTTAGATTTTCTTGTCCGGACAATAACTCGTGAACGATTTAACCGATCAACTTCAAACTTGGGGTGTGCCTTGACATTGGTGAGAGGACGGTTGGGATTGTTTTTCAGCAATGTGCGTAATCAAATATGGCCGCCGTCAGCCATTTTGGATTATAAGCAGTTCGATCTTAGATTTTCTTGTCCGGACAATAACTCGTGAACGATTTAACCGATCAACTTCAAACTTGGGGTGTGCCTTGACATTGGTGAGAGGATGGTTGGGATTGTTTTTCAGCAATGTGCGTAATCAAATATGGCCGCCGTCAGCCATTTTGGATTATAAGCAGTTCGATCTTAGATTTTCTTGTCCGGACAATAACTCGTGAACGATTTAACCGATCAACTTCAAACTTGGGGTATGCCTTGACATCGGTGAGAGGACGGTTGGGATTGTTTTTCAGCAATGTGCATAATCCAATATGGCCGCCGTCAGCCATATTGGATTATAAGCAGTTGGATCTTAGATTTTCTTGCCCGGACAATAACTCGTGAGCGATTTAACCAATCAACTTTAAACTTGGGGTGTGCCTTGACATGGTGAGAGGACGGTTGGGATTGTTTTTCAGCAATGTGCGTAATCTAATATGGCCGCTGTCAGCCATATTGGATTATAAGCAGTTGGATCTTGTCCGGACAATAACTCGAGAACGATTCAACCGATCTACTTCATACCTGGGGAGTGCCTTGACATTGTTGAGAGGAGGATTAGGATTGTTTTTCAAGGACATGCTTGATCCAATATGGCCACCATCAGCCATACTGGATTTCATTGGATTTTAAGCAGTTTGATCTTGTCCGGACAATAGCTGGGATACGATTCAACTGATCTACTTCAAACTTGGGAAGTCCCTTGACCTTGATGAGATCCCGGTTAGGATTGTGTTTTATGAACGAGCATAATCCAATTTGGCTGCCAACTACCAGTGATATTGGATTATGTTGCATTTTAAGCAGTTGCATCTTGTCTGGACAACAAATCTAGAATAATTCAACTGATCGACTTCAAACTTGCAGTTTGGCTTCACATCGGCGAGAGGACAGTTATCATTGCTTTACAGTTACCTGTGTAATCCAAGATGGCCACCATCAGTCATCTTAGATTTTCAGCATTTAGATCTTGTCTGGACAAAACTCTAGAACGATTCAATCAATCTACTTCAAGCTTGGGGAGTGCATGGACATTGGTGAGAGGACAGTTGGTATTATGTTTTATGGATGTGCATAATCCAATCAGGGTGCCATCCGCAGTATTAGATTATGTTAAGCTCATCAGCGATATCTCCATTTTCAAATCATACTCTTCATCAATGATATGAGATTTCATCGACCAAATAAAATCGACCATAGAGGTCCATGGCCCCCGCAGCAGCAGCGCCAGTTATGGTGGATGTAATCCACCATAACTGGTGCTGCTAGCGGGGGACATGGACCTCTATGGTCGATTTTTGCATTTTTTTTGCAAGTGGGAGCGCATTAAGACGAGCTTATAACTGCGCCTCGCACATTGAACTACATTAAACAATACAATACACTTCGGGACTAAACATGAACGAACAATTATGATGCACGGCGAGAAGAGAAAACATAGATATAAGGGGAATATATAATCATAACAAAATCTTTCCGATTGCATGTATTCCATCTAATAGACTGGAAATTTCAATCTCAGATTGATTTGATTATCTTCAATTCAGATTGAATTTCAATCTAATTTTTTCAGAGTGTTAGTATATTTCTGTGTAGAATACACTAAATAATATTGCGAGACATCTTTACTATGGAGCTGAGCTGCTGTCAAATTTGAGCAAATGGGGCTACCGATGTTTATATGAGAAAAAAAATAATGGGTGTTTTGGTGTTGCAGGAATTACTATCGGGATATGAAATTTCAACTTTCCCCCAGGTGGATCGACACAAAAAAAAAAGCTAAAAAAAACCCCAAAACAATTACCTGATCTTCTCACCTTTCACCTGTAGCTCCTGGAAATGGCACGGAGATATTCTTGAGTTAATATATATATGTCAGTGGTTTTAAAATCTGCAAGGCCACTCTCTCTGTGAAATTCAGTTGTTGAAGAAATGTATATACACATGAACATCTTTCAGAATCGGCACAAAAAAAAAGATAATAAAAAAACAATCACATGATCTTTTCACCTTTTACCTGTAGCTCCTGGAAATGGCGCGAAGATATTCTTCAATTAATATATATATGTCAGTGGTTTTAAAATCTGCAAGGTCACTCTCTCTCAAATTCAGTTGTTGAAGAAATGTATATATACATGAACATCTTTCAGAATCGGCACAAAAAAAAGCTGAAAAAAAAAACAAACAAAAAAAAACAATCACATGATCTTTTCACCTTTTACCTGTAGCTCCTGGAAATGGCACGGAGATATTCTTGAATTAATATATATATGTCAGTGGTTTCAAAATCTGCAAGGTCACTTTCTCTGTGAAAAATATAGCAGGTATCTTCCCCCAAAAATTTGAAGTTGATTGATATAAGTGCTCAAAAGTTAACAGAGGGAAAAGAAAAGTAGGCAAGAAGAAGACAGAAGAAACTGACAGACATGCTGGATTTACGTCTAATGAAAATCAAAATTTAAAATATTTGTATTCTGTGTGAAGTGGCTCTGTAATTATGCACATTCCACAAGGAAATCTTGCAATTGTAGGGGCCGTGGCAAAAGTTACTATTACGGCCGTACGGATAATCAGTAAACACACAGATTCCTATTCGTCGACAGTATAAATCTAGAACATTGTTTGTGTCTCACACACACGTAAATATTCGGAAATATTCAGTCCTAGTATTTCATCTAATTTCTGCAATAAATTGAGTAATATGTTTTAAATCTTCCGATATTTATCCCGACAGGGAAGCCGCTTCTATATTTCATTAATGACACTCGGTTGTAAATTTCCCACATTCTTTAGAAACTGGAAACAAATAACTTCTCCCGCAATCACGTGCTGGTCTGTGACCCATTAATTTGTTTACAGTGGGCGGAGTTCCGGGGATCCCGTGTTTTCATTGGCTGTGTTTTTGTAGTAAACAAGCAATGGCGCGAAAGACTTCGGCATTAGATTCTGGTTGTCTAACATTGAATTCGGTGTTATCATATGGACTACGAGTATCATTTTTTCAAGTTAGGTTCATCTACGAATAATACTCTCAATCAGCACATTCGGTTCATGCTACAATAAAACCTATCGCCATCGGGGCACGTTTTCGCACCTCTTTATTGCGACTGGTTTGAAAGTTTCTCCAGGACCGAAGCCGGGCGAAGGAGGTCGTAAAATCATAAAATAATTCAGATTCAGACACATATCTCATGTTTGACTGAAAGATTATTGAGAAATATTATAAAGAACACACAGTTTGCAGATGGAATTACGAATTAACGACAATGATAAATTGTACGCATTCTTTGCGCATCGTGCGAAGTGGCAGTCTATAAATTCCCGCATGATCTCCGAGGGAACTCCGCACGTTATTCGCATCGTGCGGAGATCGTTTGCGCATCGTGCGGAGATCGTTTGCGCATCGTGCGCGTATCGTTTCCGCATCGTCTGCGCATCGTCTCCGCATCTATAGTGCTCATTTTATTGGCGTACTGTACATGTACATGTAGGTTTAACATTATGCCAATGCAATAATGCTTACCGGTAGTGATTGTTATTTGTATACCTCCTACTCTATTGATTAAAATATACCCTCTCAATGCACTGAGGTTAAAACCTTGGCATGCAGTCTTGTTTGTCTGTTAGTAAATGGAGTGAAGTGGACTCTGGTTAGACATTGTACTGTGTGATCTTGTCAAATAGTTCACCATCTGACTTGTTCATTATTCTTTAAGATAGTCTATGTATTATCTATTCCTCGTGTTGATCCAGTCAATAACGACAGCATGTACGTCACTGCTTTCAGCCCAGTGTAGTCAGTGGGTACTGTTACCATGGTTACACTGACAGTTTAGCCTCAGGTAAACTTTCATAATGAAGTTATACCACCAATACCATGGAGATTCCCCGTTTTGTGGTCAATGTTTGGATTAACCTGTGAACAGGGTTGTCCCCCATTATGAGATGACCCTGTTTATGTACATGTAATCCTATACCCAGATCATTTTGCAAAATTTAGATGATTACTTACACTAAATACTGGTATACATGTAACTTTATTCAATGGAACAGTAAGTTGCAAAAAGTATATTGCAAATGAAAGATGTTCCACTGATGTCCACACAACACACCAATTGGTGTTTGATGAATTTTATTAGTAAGTAAAATCATCATCTAAAACTACAAATAAAAATATTGCATGGCCAGCGTGCTACAGCCTTACAAATTAAATTGCACGCTGGTCAGTAAAACCAAGAGTCGCACACACAATAATGTTGACAGGCAGATGCAAAATCTGACGCAGGCGGCGCAATTTACAAGAGGGTACATGTAATATAGCAAGCAATGCATGATGCAAATACATGTAGATTAAAGCAGCATACATGTATCACAAACCCTTAACCCTGAAACATACAATCTATATTGCTTTAGTATGGACTATATAATATTTGTATATTTGTACTTAATCAACTCTACTTATTCGAAATATACACAGTACAAGTTTACAGTATGTACATGTATGGTATGTGGGTGGATGGGGGCAGGTAAAATGCTGATAAAAGCACTATTAAAAGATTCACGCAAAGCTGGAGCAGAATGAATATTTTTACAATCTGTTTATAAAAGGTGTCGAAAGCAGCGCCCTCTACCATGCCACAAACCAGCTAACCAGAACCCACGTGATATGTTGTGTTTTACGATAACTCAATCGAGTTTACCCAAAACACAACACACCAAGTGGGCTTGATGAATTTTATTAGTAAGTAAAATCATCATCTAAAACTACAAATAAAAATATTGCATGGCCAGCGTGCTACAGCCTTACAAATTAAATTGCACGCTGGTCAGTAAAACCAAGAGTCGCACACACAATAATGTTGACATAACATGTAATATAGCAAGCAATGCATGACACAAATACATGTAGATTAAAGCAGCATATATATACATGTATCACAAACCCTTAACCCTGAAGCATACATGTACAGTCTATATTGCTTTAGTATGGACTATATAATATTCGTATATTTGTACTTAACTCCAATCCATATCGTAGGGGTAGAGTAAACAAAGGATTATAACAGACAATTAATAGAGCGCAAGATCTGGAAGGTATTATCATGATTTGGACGGATATACTTAAAAACACTATCGCTCTTCCAATCACCTACATATAGCTCTTGCCACTGGGAGGGGAACCCCTGCGCAAACAAGCCAAGTAGTCTGAGGCTATGAGTATTGTAATCTTCAGCGGGGGAGGCCAATTTTGTGAACTAGCTGATTGAGCTTAACTCTAAACTGAGCCAAAGAAAGAGCCCGGGGTTCACCATTATGTAAATAAGCAAACACCGGGGAGTGTCCTCCTACCGCACCAGACAATAAGAAAAACCTCATAACTGCAGCCGCCGGGCATATCGGGTTATTGGGCAAAAAGGGTAGAGCGATTTCGTGGTCTTCATATCATTTAAATGTTTCACAGTCAGAGGCAACTTAAAATTCTCAGAAGAACCTTTGACCCGTTTAACCCATTGACCCGTTTAACAGTGATTTTAACCTCCAGTTGTCATGAATAGGGTCCAGGAGATCATGGCACTTATGTAGCAATTTAACAGTCCCAAGATATTGTTTAATGGTGCTACATGTAAAAGCTTTAGAGCGAGCTAAAAAAGCAACGTAATGTTAGCACACTATTCGACACCGGGACAGGGAGACAATTGATTTTTTTACAAAAGTCCAGGTAACACTTTATCTGGGAGCCATATGTTCGTTTTGTAGAGATTGCCAATGCATTCGATTCTCAGAATGACACCTCCGTAGCCAAATGTCGCAGTAATTCTGCCATTGTTTGAC